>RJWJ010003011.1:0-91825 GCA_004363605.1 Indri indri | reverse complement strand
AGCTGGGACCACAGGCATGCGCCACCATGCCCGGCTGATTTTTTTCTCTATATATATTTTTAGCTGTCCAATTAATTTTCTTTCTATTTTTGGTAGAGATGGGGTCTCGCTCTTGCTCAGGCTGGTCTCGAACTCCTGAGCTCAGAACGATCCGCCCACCTCGGCCTCCCAGAGTGCTAGGATTACAGGCGTGAGCCACTGCGCCCGGCCTGATACTCAACTCTTACACTAGATTTTACCTTCAGACGTGCTAGTCTGAGGGGTTCATTTGAATTTGTTCTCTCTTGCCCTCCCACCGCCTGTAATACCGTGAAGTCATTAAACTTCAAGTGTGATTAGTCCCTTCTCTTCCCCCCACGGTGTGTGTGCACCAGTGAGAGTCCATGGGCGTCATTGCACACTCAGAGCGTGAGCTTCTGAAAACTCACCTGCCAGCTTCCTTCCTGGGGCTGGTCCCCTCTCGTGTCATCTCTGACAGGTGGTCATCCATGTGCTGCCAAACCCTGCCAGGCACACTTGTAGTTTGAAACAATTCATTCTTAAAATATTTAAAATATCAATAAAAAATGTGTGGTTCCAATATTTTGATTAATGAACCTAACAGTTTTTAAATGTAGGTCATTAAATTGTACAATAAAATTCTTCCTCTCGGGTTTTCCTGTCTAAAGCATTTTGTAGGTTGGGTTTGTTGGTCAGGACAGCCCAGGTGAGTGCAGTGATTTGAGGGTTTCTGGCACAAGGTGCCCCTGGGCTGCCAGGGGACAAGGGCATCTAATGTAACCTGCTCTGGAAGAGTTAGAGATGGAATTGGTCATTTCTCCATGTACGTCTTCTTCCTTAGCATTTACCTATTATTATTATTATTATTATTATTATTATTACTATCAGTTTTGAGACAGAGTCTTGCGCTGTTGCCCGGGCTAGAGTGCCGTGGCGTAAGCCTAACTCACAGCAACCTCAAACTCCTGGGCTCAAGCGATCCTCCCGCCTCAGCCTCTCGAGTAGCTGGGACTACAGGCATACACCACCATGCCCGGCTAATTTTTTCTATATATATTTTTAGCTGTCCAGATAATTTCTTTCTATTTTTAGTAGAGACGGGTCTTGCTCTTGCTGAGGCTGGTCTCAAACTCCTGAGTTCAAAGGATCCTCCCGCCTCAGCCTCCCAGAGTGCTAGGATTACAGGCACGAGCCACCACGCTAGGACTACCTGATATTATTAAGAAAAGCACACCGGGTACAGTGGCTCATGCCTGTAAATCCTAGCAGCCTGGGAGGCTGAGGCAGGAGGATCACTCAAGGTCAGGAGTTTGAGGTTGCTGTGAGCTAGGCAGACACCACGGCACTCTAGTCTGGGCAACAGAGTGAGAGTCTGTCTCAAACCAACAAAAACAAAAAACCTTACCTTAACATGTACCATGCTAACTTGTTAACATGTATCTAACAGTTGTGACTCAGAGAGAAGTTTGAAACAATCAGCTAGAATGATTTTTTTAGTATCTTTGTTTCATTATTTAGAATTATTGTCCCTATTTTTCAATGACATTGGTGGCTGGAGAAAAACTAGTTCTGTTAAAGAATCATCGATGAGATAGGCTAAAGGCATGGACCCTCATGGGAAGAGTGGAGCTAGTAATATTTGGGCCCCAGGTGACCTAGATACACACCTCACAAGGTCACCGAGGGATATGAGGCCTCCAGTCCTCATCTATAAAAAGGGACATGTAGAGTAAATAATCTGAGTCCTGTTCAACTCTAAAATTCTGTGCTTTTAGTATTCTGATGTTTTCAATCAATTTTTTTTTATCGGAGAGTTCAACTCAAATGACTCGAGGAACTTAATGGACAAAAAGGAAGCCTGTTTCTTACTGGTTAGAAATATCTGTTCTGTTGACTTTGGTACCTTAAGTCATGATCTTTTAAAAAAGTCATGTTTATGAAAGATAAGCTTTGAGTCCAAATTAGTTTATTTTTAACTCTTAACAGCTGTTGATTCTATTTCTTTGCGTGGAGTTGAGGAAGGCATATAAAACGCCCTGTTTTTCCACTGTTCCAGAGTGTTAACAGGTGGGAGTTTCTTAGAAATACCCAAAGAATAAGATATTGTAGATTATGTTGTTAGAAAGAGTGAGAATATTTGTTTTCTAAGGGAAAAATAAAGAAAGGCAGGAAGGTTTTCATTTTCAAAAGGAAACATTTTCATTATTAGATTAACTTCATTCTTTGCTATATGTATTTAAAAGAGTTTTTTTTCCCCAATAGTAGGCTAATACTTTCTTTTTGGTGAAAAACAAGTTGTAACAGCATAACTTTAAAAGGAACCAAAATGAAAGTTTTACAAATTATCCCCAAAATACAGTATCTTACAGTAGTTTACCCATTTTCCTAGCAAGTGATATAAAAAGTGTGTGGAGTTATGTGAGATTCGGCCCTTGTCCTCTGGTAGGGAGGCGTACCGCTGTGGCCACCTGCTCGGTGCTGGCTCTCGAAGTCTGCAGAGTCAGAGTATGAACTTCGTCTCCTCTGCCCCTGTCCTGAGCTTGTGTCAAAGTTCGTTGAAAATGTTTACATTCTCCGGAGTGATCTTTAATTATTCAATATAATTCATTTTCTTTTGGCTTAACTAATAAAAGATAATAGTTAAGGTTATATTACTTAAATTGTGTCTCTTAGTGGGGGCAGCTTTTTCATTCTACTTGTGGAAATTAAGATGGTCCTTAATGCTTTCTGAGGTCCACTTAAGAGTTGCTCTCTTGATTTTTTTAAAGTGGTTTTGCCTTGTCCAAAGTAGCAGCATGTGGAGATTAAGAAATATTAATCCTCTAAAATAATGATCTTTCAATTTCAGGTGTTTAAGGATAATTGCTGCAAGAGAGAGATTCTGGCTCTTCAGATCTATTGTCGGAATGAAAGCAGAGGTTGTGCAGAACAGTTGACGCTGGGACATCTGTTGGTAAGTATCAAAGTGGCAACAGAGGCCTACACATGAAGGAACAGAGCCCCTTACCATGCTCAGTGGAGGAGCTGGTCGGTGTGGTGTGGCACCTTAAAACCATGTTTACGTTAATCTTTCCAAACCCAACCAAACATGGAGCAGTCAAAGCCACTTGAGTATAAAATGTTATTTTTACAACATAATTGGCAACTGGTTTTTAAACACTCTATTTAGAACAGAGAGAAATTTGAATTCGATTTTAATTTTGGAAGGCCCATTGAAACCTTTTTGTACCATAAAATTCTACTGTTTTTTTGGTCAGTATCATATTTTATCCTAGAAAGATATTTGAATTAGAATACAACAAAGTTCTTAGCGGATAGTTATCTATCTATTTATCCAAGGGGGACAGCTGACTTAATTCTTCAACAGCAGTATAGTTTGAGTAATCACTGCATAGAATATGAAATTCAGTGTCTCTTGGCATATTTGTAACTCTTTGCCATGAAAAAGGCAGGGCAGAAACATTTCTGTAGGATTTCACTGCATAGAGGTTAGAATGTGGTATTTCAGGTTGGATTTTTTTGTTAATTAAGAACTTTTAATGGTTTGTCTTACAGGTGCACTTGAAAAATGATTGCCAGTTTGAGGAGCTTCCGTGTGTGCGTGCTGACTGCAAAGAAAAAGTCTTGAGAAAAGACCTGCGTGATCACGTGGAAAAGGCCTGTAAATACCGGGAGGCCACGTGCAGTCACTGCAAAAGCCAAGTCCCCATGATTACATTGCAGGTGCGGTACCTTCCTGTTTCACCTGCCTTCTGCTCACTTCAGATGTGATTGCTCTGCAGAACCACTTTCCAAATGAATGTTCTAGCAGGAATTCAGAGAAAAGATAGGCATAAATAGCAATTTTCATCTCACTTTATTTCAGAGTTAGGCTTTATTTGTTTTGCCTATTTTGATTTATGTAATTAACATTTTCCATTGCCTTGATTGAATATTATTTGAGGTGTCAAAAAAATGAAGAATAATTATTCAAAAAGGTAGAATTTTTAACTTGTCCCAGGGAATGGCCTCAGAATTTTGATGGATTGCCTGATCTTTTTACAGCTCTATGACATAATCATCGCTTACAATAGGCTAATTTATCCTGCAGCATCGAAATGCAGCTGTCTTTCCTGGGAAGAGATGAGAACTTAGAGTGTTTTCATACCTCAGTTATTTCGGCACGGTTCTATATTGTGTGTGTGTGTGTGTGTGTGTGTGTGTGTGTGTGTGTGTGCTGGGAACGTATCACTTCTGTGTAAATTAAAGAGGAAAGGAGAGATGTTGAGGGCACATTCATGGAATAAACATTTACTAAGTACATAAGGTACTATGTGCCGGACACCATTCCAGGAGCTGGGGATTCATTGGTGGGGCTGGCTGTCTAGGGGGAAGAGGTAAATGACAAACGTGTAGTGCCGGGTAGTGATAAGTCCTGTGAGGAAGAAGTCAACTGGCGTCAGGGGAAGAGGGTGATCAGGGCCGGCTTCTCAGAGGCAGTCAGGACAGTGCAGGAGCACACGGGCTCTGAGGTGGAGCTGCCTTGGCCGTGGGTTTCAGGAACTGCAGGGAACATGGGGAGATGCAAAGGTGGTGGGGACAGCCAGCCAGAGGGTGAGGGCAGGGCACTAGTGGCCTGGAGCAGAAGTGGCAAGCGGGCAAGAGGAGAGCACCAGGCCAGGTGGTGGTGCTGGGGGAAGGGCAGTGGTACAGGGTGCGCCTGATCGTGGAGCGGTAGGATTGGCTAGTGGTTGGAATGTGGGATGTGCAGGAAGGATGACACCAGCACTTGTGATGAACCAGGGCATCCTGCCAAGGTGGGGCTCAGCATAGGATAGCAAGCTTGAGGGGAGTACGGGCGCAGGAGTGGTCCAGGCTGCAGACATGTGTGAACTGATGTCATTGGGGCCCTGGGACTGGAGGGGAGGGCCAGCGTTCACCGGGCCTGGGCACGGGCTCTCTGGACTTGGCAGCATGGTAGAAGAGAAGAGACCAAGGAAGCGCAGCCAGAGTGTGAGAGCCACTGTCGAATTCCTGGTGGATATTCTGGAGCTCTTAATTACCAAAATCTAGGGAAAGTTTTCTTTACTTTTCTTGATGAAAGGAGACATATTCTAGTTTATAATTTCCATGTTTACCTTCCTATAACTTTCCTGTGCCTGTGACTTTCTTCCATCATGAAATCTTTTTTTGTATGATACTGTAGACCTTTCCGGTTATTAAGAACTCTTAAGAGCTTTGCCCTCCCCTTTGAGAAACCGCGATAGTACTTGTCATGATCGAATAATTCCTCCGGTAGTTAAATTCCAGTGAATGAGACACATACCTAATGAACAGTACTTATGGCCTTATGCCTGTTGGTATATTGCTATCAGACTTAGACTTTGCTTCTTGCAAAAATCAATTACCTTTATTTGCAGAATAGAATCCAGCAATTAATTTTTGTTTGAGAAGGAGTTGTAGAGCATGTCAGCTAAACACTATGTAAGTAACTAACTGAACAGCAGACAAGGTGTAAAGAGGTTCTAAAACACCAGCGTAGAACATGGATTCACAAAACGTTAGTTGAGTGCCTGTTGGGTGCCAGGCCCTGTGCTAGTTGCTTAGGATGCACACAAGAATAAATTGGGATCTCTCTTCTCAGGTCATAGTCACATACAAAGTTAAATCTATTGTAGCATGGGAAGTGCTGTGACTTGCACCGTGAATAGCATACAGCAGTGAAGGACCCGCTAACTTAGCCTGATGGGATCAGGGAAGGCTTTGTTGAAGAGGTAGCATTTGATTTGATCTGGGTCTTGAAGTTTTCAAGTAAAGCAGCAGTCCCCAACCTTTTTGGCACCAGGAACTGGTTTCATGGAAGATAATTTTTCCACAGATGGGGGGTGAGGGGGGTGGTTTTGGGATGATTCAAGCACAATACATTTATTGTGCGCTTTATTTCTATTATTATTACTTTATGATATATAATGAAATAATTATACAACTCACCATAATGCAGACTCAGTGGGAGCCCTGAGCTTGTTTTCCTGCAACTAGACAGTCCTATCTGGGGGTGATGGGAGACAGTGACACCCAAAGTGTGTTGCTTATGTCCAGTCTACTCTGTAATCTTGTTTTGGTTGCTGTCACTGCAGAAAACCCTGCTTCAGAAAGATAGGATGTTGGATATGGAAGGAGGCTTTTTTCAGTGCTTTTGTGGCAATCTCAGGATATTCTGCCTTGACTTTAATCCAGAATGTATGGAGATTTGAAATTGTCTCAAACATACGTTTAAGGCCACTGTCATTTGCGATCTCAAGTGGTTGATCCTCTTCTAGCACTGACAAAGTCGGTGCACCTAGCTTATTCACAAATGGCTTACGGATCCATTCCTTCGTAGTTCGCGGGCCTTTTGGGGTTGGAAAGTAATGTTCAAACTGTTTTGAAAGCTGACATGGGTGATCGTGCACCAACTGGGAGAAATAAGGCCCTGGCTCAGTCTCTTTCAAAATCTCTGCTAATGTTTGAAACATGTCAAAAATCCCAATGTTTACACGTTGCCCCCATAATTCCAGTTTGGCTTTGAATGCCGCCACTTTATCTGCTGACTTGAACACAGTTGTCATTCTCCCCTGAAGTGACAGATTGAGTTCCTTGAGCAGGTGGAATATGTCACACAAGTAAGCAAGTTTTGTGACCCATTCTGTGTCACCGAAATGTGCTGCCAGTGGTGACTGTTTTCTAAAAGAAATCTCTGGAGCAGCTCTCGTAACTCAAAAACTCTGGCCAGGGATCTACCTTTAGAAGCCATCTCACTTCTGTGTGTAAGAGAAGACGTGTGTGCTCTGCGTCCATCTCCTCAGGGCTGTGTGAGCAGATGTGAGTTAAGGGCATGTACTTTAGCGTGGTTGATAATTTTAATCACATCCTGCAAAACGTTTTTTAGTTCAAGTGACATTTTTCGGCTAGCCAGCATTTCTGTATGGATGACACAGTGTGTAAACTCACATTCACAATTGACCTCCTTGACCCACATAGTGAAACCAGGAAGCCACCCGGTCACGGCAGCCACTCCGTCCATGCATATATTGACACAAAATGACCAATTCAGTTTTCCTGATATGTCATCATTCAAAGACTTGGATAGTTCTGCAGCCGTGGTGTTGGTTGGCAACAAAAGTGCACATAATGTATCCTCATGCACATCCTCCTAAAAAATACATTGCACAAAAACAAGCATTGTTGCTTGTTGTCATCATCAGTAGACTCATCAACCTGGATTGCATACCACGGTGACTCATTAATCCTCTCTAGGAGTCGTGCCTCAGTATCCTGTGCTGTTTCATCAATTCGTCTACGTAATGGTGCTAGCCGAAAGAGGAACACGTGCCACCTTTTGAACGGCAGCCTCTCCTTAAAAGTTCATGGCAAATGTCCTTAGCATCAAACAGGATCAGCTCTTCACCAATAGTAAAGGGCTTCTTAGCTTTGGCAATGTGGTTAGCCACTAGGAATGATGCTCTCAGTGCAGACACGTTTGATGAAGTGGTGGCCTTCAAATATTGCTTCTGTTCATGTTTTTTTCTTTTGAAAAACTCCAAAGGCTTGTCTTTTAATGCAGGGTGCTTGGTCTCCATGTGATGAAGCAGTTTTGAAGGTTTCATAGTTTCATTGGGTAGCCAGTCACCACATGTTATACAAAGCAGGCTTGGAGAATGTGAATCACCTGTTGCAATGAACCCATAATTTAAGTAGGACCCTTGGTATTTTGTTTTAAATGCAGCTTTTATTTTTGTTGGCAGTCTTAGAGTCTTCTGCTATCTTGGGTATTTCCCCCTTTTACCAAAGAAGCTCTCCAGCAGTTTGTTTTTTATTCGTTTTTGCTAGGGTTAGCTTGTGGGCCTACCAAAACTGTAACTGAGACAGGTGTGCACTGCTGGAAAGAGGCGCGGATGGAAATGGTAAATAAAATAATGTGTGGGCCACACACAGACTAAAATAAGTGTTGGATTCTGACTTAAAGCCTGCCACCAGATGCAGCTTAATTGTCACTTACCACTCACTGAGAGGGGTTTTTTTGTTTTCGTTTTTTTTGAGACAGAGTCTCTGTTGCCTGGGCTAGAGTGCCATGGCATCAGCCTAGCTCACAGCAACCTCAAACTCCTGGGCTCAATCGACCTTGTGCCTCAGCCTCCCGAGTAGCTGGGACTACAGGCATGTGCCACCATGCCCGGCTAATTTTTTCTATGTATTTTTAGTTGTCTGGCTAATTTCTTTTTATTTATTTTTTAGTAGAGACAGGGTCTTGCTCTTGCTCAGGCTGGTCTCAAACTCCTGAGCTCAACGATCCGCCCACCTTGGCCTCCCAAAGTGCTAGGATTATAGGCGTGAGCCACCACGCCCGGCCACTGATAGGGTTTTGATATGAGTCTGTGAGCAATTGATTTATTATGGTCTCTGTGCAGTCAAACCTCTCTGTTAATGATAATCTGTATTTGCAGCCGCTCCCCAGCGCTGGCATCACTGCCTCAGCCCCACCCCGGATCATCAGGCACTGGATTCTCATAAGGAGCCGCAACCTAGATCCCTCGAATGTGCAGTTTGCAGTAGGGTTCACACTTCTATGAGAATCTAATGCCCCTGCTGATCCGACAGGAGGCAGAGCTCAGGTGGTGGTGCAAACAATGGGGAGTGGCTGTAAATACAGATGAAGCTTTGCTCACTCACTCTCTGCTCACCTCCTGCTGTGTAGCCTGGTTCCTAACAGGCCCTGGACTGGTACCGTTCTGTGGCTGGAGGGTTGGGGACCGCAGGTCTAAAGACGGTGGGTGTGGGGGAGTGGGGAAGACAATAGATGTTAAGGCACAGAATGCTAACTAGCAAGTTTGGGACCTGAGTTGTACAGATAAATATTCCTTACAAATCTTGCTATACTCTTGTGATGAAAACTATTTTAAACGGTTTTAACAGTGTTGCATCTTAAGGCATATGTTGCTTTCTCTCAGGGCCTGTAGTAGTTGTAACAAGCACTTGTGTTGGAGGTCTCTGCTGTGTTTCCCCTCCCTGACTCTGCAGCGCAGTTGCTCATGTGCTTCCTTTCACACTAGGGAAGGTTCTGTGACTTGTCCTGGGCCTCCTCTCTTTGCAGTGGCATGATTTGATTCCCAGGTCTTTTGTTGTTTGAATTCTAATACTCTCAGTCTCATCCCCTCAGGTCTTAAATTTATTTTTGAGAAGCAACCATCTAACATAGGCAGACCTAATACTCAGGTCATTGTAATTTTCCTACATTCTCTGTTTTGTGGTATATCACATGCATCAAATGTTGATAAAATACGCATTGACAAAGCATTGAAACTCTAGATCATTGGGGTTCAGATGAGGATTTCTTTTCTGTGTTGAAACTGTGGCGTACACAGTATACAGCTGTTCTCAAGTTTTTTTCTTTTTTAATCTATAGGTCAGCATAATTGAAAGTGTCAGGGAAAAAAACCTTCTTTTACTTTTTTTTTTTTTTTTTTTTTTTTGAGACAGGGCTTTTCTCTCTTGCCCAAGCTAGAGTGCAGTGGCATCATCATAGCTCACAGCAACCTCAAACTCCTGGGCTTAAGTGATCCTTGTGCCTCAGCCTCCCAAGTAGCTGGGACTACAGGTGCACACCACCATGCCTGGCTAATTTTTAAATTTTTTTGTGGAGGTGGGGTCTCACCGTGTTGCCCAGGCCAGTCTTGAACTCCCAGCCTCAAGCAGTCTTTCTACCTCAGCCTCCCAAAATGCTGGGATTATAGGTGTGAGCCACCGCCCTGACCCTTTTACATTTAGTCTAGAAATTATTAAGTATCAGTCTCTTTAAACATCTCTGTTAACTTGCGAAAATCAGGATTGTTAAGATCTTGCTCTATAGGAAAATGTACGTGGTGGAAGCATAGGTAGGTTCAGCCACTTTGGAAAACAATTGGCAATGTTCTGTTAGCCTGGACATTCATATACTCAGTCAACCAGTAGTTCCTTTCCTAGATGTGTAGGAGAAACGGTAGCACAGACACACCAGGACATGCGTTGAAGCATAGCCGGAACAGCAGGACTCTGGAAACATCTCCAGTACTCATCAGCAGGAGACTAAACAGCTCGGCAGTGGTGAGCCTGGTAGACTGAGTGTGATACAGCGGTGAAAATTACATTACAGCAGTATTATACAACGGAGATGTATCATACAGTAGTGAACGTTCAGGACCTGGAGCATTTGCAACATGTGCAATTAATCTCAGAGGTGTATTATTGAGCCAAGTAGCAGAAGACTCCTATAGTAGAATTCCATGTTACTAAAATTCAGAAACAATCAAAATGAAACAATATTTTGTTTGGCACACATATATGTGTAATGGAGCTTTTTTATAAGTGGAAACACAAAATTCAGGACTATGGTTTTTAGTGGTTACTCCTTGAATGAAAATGAGTATGAGATAAGAGGAGTGTGCAGGTGTATGGAACTTACTAGTCATGTTTTTGTCCCTGGGTGGTGGCTTCATAGGGCTCACTGTGTAGTTGTGCTGTACAACTCGAGTGCACGTACGTGCTTGTGTATCAGAGTTACGTTTAATCTTATAGACAGGACTTATTGATATGCACAGAGTCCTTACAAATCAGTGGAAGATTAACAAGATTTTTAATGAGTATATTATTTTCCTTTGGCTGCTAAACAAAGTACCACAGAGTTGGGGGCTTAAAACAATAGAAATTTATTTTCTACAGTTCTGAGTCCAGAAATCCAAAACCAAGGTGTCAGCAGGGCCCTGCTCTCTGACAGCTCCAGGTTTGCCTTTTTCTTTTTTTTTTTTTTTTGAGACCGTCCCACTGTGTCTCTCTAGGTAGAGTGCAGTAGCATCATCATAGCTCACTGCAACCTCAAACTCCTGGGCTCAAAGGATCCTCCTGCCTCAGCCTCCTGAGTAGATGGGACTACAGATGCATGCCACCATGCCCAGCTAATTTTTCTATTTTTAGTAGAGACGGGGTCTTGCTCTTGCTCAAGCTGGTCTCAAACTCCCGAGCTCAAATGATCCTCCTGCCTCGGCCTCCCAGAGTGTGAGGCTTACAGGCATGAGCCACTGCACCCAGCCAGCTCCAGCTTTGGGTGGCTGCCAGCTGTCCTTGGCATTTCTTGGCTGTGGCTGCATTACTCCATCCTCTGCCTCTGTGTTCACATGGCTGTCTTCCTGGTGCATGTCCTTGCCTCTTCTAAGGACCCTGGTCATCAGATTTAGGGGCCACCCTAATCCAGTGTGTTCTTATCTTAATTACATCTGCAAAGACCTATTTCATATAAGGTCACATTCTGAGGTTCCAGATGGACGTGAGTTTGGGGAGGACACCATTTAGTCCACTGCAGTGAGCAAAGCTATGAAAAGGCAATTTACAGGAAAGGGAAGTATAAATGATTAGTAGATATCAAAAACATGCTTAGCGGGGAATGGGGTGGAGTGCATCTGTGCTGGCGCGTTGAGGGGAGAGGCAGCCACCAAGATGGACATGTTCGTCATGATCCGGTGCCACAAGATCTCCATCTTCACGGACACCAAGGAGCCGAGCACTGTGTTCAAGCTGAAGCGTATTGTGGAGTGCGTCCTGAAGCGGCTGCGCAACGAGCTGTGGCTGTACCAGGATAACCAGCTCCTGGATGCTGGCAAGGCTCTGTGCGAATGTGGCTTCACCGGCCAAACAGCAGGGCCACAGGCCCCCAGCCACAGTGGGCCTGGCCTCCAGGGCAGATGCCTTTGAGGCCCTGTGCATGGAGCCCTTCTCCAGCCCGCTAGAGCTGCCCAACGTGATGGAGCCCCAGGACTCAGCGTGCAGTGAGCCCTGGCCCACCCCCAGGAGGTCCATTTCCCCCAGTAAAAGAGATTTCAGTGTCAAAAAAAAAAAAATGCTCAACTACACATTACTGAAGACTTGCAGGTCCCAGATTAAGAAGTATGAAAGAATTGGCAAGGGTGTGGGGCATGTATTCCCCCAATGGTGGGAGTGGAGATTGGTGTAGGGGTATTGGAGGGGGGTGAGTCAACATTTCAAAGTCCAGTTTTAAATACCTGCTTCCTTTGACACCACACAGAACCTACTTCTAGAAATTTGCACAGATGTATGAAATTCTCCATACAAAGACGTCGATGGGTCTGCCCTGCTGGCCCCCAGCCTCACCTCCTCTATCCCCTGCCCTGCCCTGCCCTGTTCGAACACTGCCTCCACCCCCCTTCCTCCTCAGTCTGCCTTCCCTGAGCCCTGGCTCCCATTCCACTCTCTGCAGCACCCTGAGCTTCCCTATCCCCTGGCCGTGGTGATTATCTGTTTGTCTGCATCCTAGCTGTCCTTGTTTTGCTGACTCTAGCTAGCACTGGCCACTGTGTCTGGCCAGGTGGATGAAAGTGGGAGTAAGGGCAGGTTCAGGGAGGAGCATAGCATCCGTAGAACGTTTAACACATTTCTGAGTCTACACTTAGCTCTCTAGGCCGATTTAGCCCTCATTTAGGTTATTTAGCCCTCAGCACCCCTGGGAGTGAGGTCCAGCTACTCCCTGTGCTCAGGTGAAGGGTCTGGGCCAGGGAGGTGAGGCCACTTGCCTGAGGTGTTCCCATTGAAAGACAAAGCCTTGGCTTTGTGGGGCCTGGGAACGCTGGATCTGAGCACAGCCAAGCAGGTGGCAGTCTGTGCCCGACACCCTGGTGTCCCCATGTGGCATCTTCTTTGGGGGAGGCCTGCCGGTCAGGCTTGGCCCAGTCGTGCGCCTGGTGATCACCTTGGGATGGCAGTGGACTCACCCCCGTGGATACCGAGGGCCTCTAAGGACCCAGCCCCAGAGCAGAAGAGCCCTGCACCTTACAGGTGCTGCCTCTGGGCTACAGACCCACAGTGCGCCTGCGGTCGGGGCCTGCCCCAGGCCCTCCTCAGTTGAGAATGGTGTCTGGTGTCCTGAGGACAAGCCTCCCTTTAGTGGGCCCCGCCGCAGTCCTTAGCCCTCACACCTGCCCATTCAGATGGAGGCTGTCCCTTGGCCTCCCAAAGGGGATTATAGGTGTGAGCCACCATGCCCTGCCTCAAACTTTTTGAATATAATGACTCATCCAAATGTAATGTGAGTGTTGTTACTTAGGAGATGATGACGGTGAGCACAGCCCTTACTTTGGGTCCATGTGGGGCCCTTGGAGGAGACCTAAGGAAGACAGATTGTGTGTTTCAAAGTTGACAACACTATCTTTCTCTCTAGAAACACGAAGACACCGAGTGTCCCTGCGTGGTGGTGTCCTGCCCTCACAAGTGCAGCGTCCAGACTCTGCTGAGGAGCGAGGTAAGGGGTGCAGCCAGGCTCAGTCAGGCATCTGTGAGTCCTTGGGACCAGCACGCCACTCTTGCGTTAAGAGCTGAAGTGTGACATTCTCCCAGGTCATGACAGTATGTGTATGGCAGAAAAGCAAACAGAAATAATGAAAAGCCTCGTATTATTTTTTGTAAGTCAGAAGCAAGCAGTCAACAGCTACACAGTGGTAAATTCAAAGTAAAAAATACTATTGAGAATTGAGAAAATGGGACTGTTTTATCTACAGTACAAAGGTGACACTTTGTTTTTTAAAGAAGCTATTTTAAAATCTTTAAAACAGGAATTGCTATAAAATTATCTCAAGAAAGTGAATTAACTTAGAGACACTCGAGAACCATTTGACCCCATAGGCTGGGTGGGGGCGGCCCTGGGCAGGAAGCAGGTACAGGGCAGGTCCCGCATCGCAGCCACCGGCAGGGTGGCTGTACAGCTTCCCCAGAGGCCGTGGTCTCACACCACCCTTGGTGCACTTTTTTTGAGACAGGTAGACTTTGCATTAACTTTGTTTGATCAGAATATATCCAGATGGAAAAATTCCAAGGATTCTTAACATTTTTGTGTCGATCCGACCTGGAGCCCCTTCAGTTGCTGGTTCAGAAGCCGTCTTGGGCTTCCCCTGGGCTCCCAGTTGGTCACTGCTAAGGAGCCTGTTCACCTTACCATTTTTCAACAACCTGAAATTTTACCACTGGCTACTGGGGGGCGGGAAACCAGCCTCATGTATCCCTGACTGAGCAAGAAGGCCTGTGTGGGCCTAGGGCCAGGGACTTGGGGTGCAGGAGGAATGAGAAAGCCACTCTCATCTGAGGTGAATCTTCTCAGGACCTTGATGCTGACGGGTGAGGCTAGGTCTTACCTGATGATAGTGGCCTCTGGGCCCTCAGTGTGCCTCTGGGAGGGGCTGGGGAAAATGCATGTAAGTTATTTCCACAACTGGACAGTCCCTCTGTTAAAGTCAATGTACAATAAAGTCTGTGCTATTGAAATAATTTCATTTTTTTAAAAACCCCTTCAACCTGCATTTCTCTTGGGTTTCTGGTGATAGGTGCTATTGGGCTGTAGATTACTCTTCCCTCTATTCCAAAGCTCCTATAAATTCTGTAAGGCTCTGGGAATACTGATAATAAAATCAATTTAGGAAAAGGTACAATACTGAATTTATAGTAGTATGCTGAAGATAACATGTCAAATTCAGTATGTCCCTGATTTTAACATTAGAAGTGTTAGCTGCTTAAGTTCATCATCACGTTAATGGCACTGGAAAAATATATTTTAAAAATTTAAATTAACGACACTACATGCAGTCTTCACACTGCGTTTCCAGGCCGATCACCTGTCGTGTGCCCTGTGGGCACTTTTCTCCAGATGCAGCCCAGGCTGGGTTTGGAGGAGCAGCAAGAATGTTAGGCTACGTGACCCTTAACCACCTTGACTCTTCCCTGGCTCAGAGACCTTCCGTGATGGGCAGCCTTGGCGGCAGTCATCTGAGTTCCTCAGGTCATTCCCACGTTGGCTCTCCTCCTTAGCTATCACAACAGGGCGAAAGAGAGGTCCAGGATTCATTTTCTCCTCTGTCTTAATCATTGACCTAGAGGAAAGGACTGCCTTTGTCCTGGTAGACTGAGGAGAAGTTGCAGAACCTGCCTGTGCTGGACAGGGACGATCTGTGAGCCTTGGGGCATGTGTGTCCTGGCACATAGCAAAACTGGTTCCAGGCCGCTGTGTGCTGCACTGACACACTTGCTCTCCTAAGGAGGGTCTGATTTTGTTTCCTGTAAAGAGCTAACCCACCTGGGCACAGTGGCTCACACCCATAATCGTAGCACTTAGGGAGGCCGAGGTGGGAGGATCACTTGAGCCCAGGAGTTTGAGGTTGCAGTGAGCTATGATGACACCACTGCACTCCAGCCAGGGCAACAGAGCAAGACCCTGTTTCAAATAACAGTTTTAAAAACGATAATTAAGAAGATCTATCCCTAGAGTTTCTGGATGGGAATTTAATTTCTTCAATAAAAGAAGAAACTGTCCTTCAGTTGTATTAGCCTAACGCATCGCAGTATCTTTAAAATACAGTCTTTTCAATTCCCTTTTTCTCTTGTTGGGGCATTGTTAGCGGTTTTTATTTGTTGACTCACCAACATTTGAGCTGAATGAGGGATGTTTTCCTTGCAAAATGAGTTATCTACTCCCAGTCCCTCGTAATTTTCCTGCCATCAATTAGGAGTGACAGTATTAAGATTCATGTGGTTAGAATGACCTTAAAGGTTTTTGAAAAGCTACACGAGTTTCTGGTGGTACAGAAGGAAAATAGTCTTTTTAGATGAAGGAAAAACTCATCTCCAGTTATCTCAAGTATTATGAGTAATGTTACATAGTGTAACCTTGCTTTGAAAAAATATTTATTTTTGTGTACTGTATATTAGGTGTGTGACCCAGTTGCATTCTGAATGCGTTATATTTTTTTGTGTTTCATGCAATTTTTGTTTTTAGTCTTTAAATGTGCATTTCAGTTTACATTTTTTTTCTTTTTTTAATTCTGGCACTACAGATGGCATGTCACATTCTAAACAATTTGTTCTAAAGAAACTGCAAATTTAGGAAATGTTATAGTAAATGTATTTCTGTATATTGGCGTATATATGTGTATCACGTGACTATACCATATATTTACTGCATAGAAGTCTAGGAAGCAGATGATATATACACACCTGTAGCTGATAAACACCATTCTTAATAGTACAACCCAGATGCTATCTGTGCCCTGATATGTTTGAACATTTTCATGCAAACGTTTGTGCCACAACTCACGTCTCTTTCCCGTTGCAGTTGAGTGCACACTTGTCAGAGTGTGTCAATGCCCCCAGCACCTGTAGTTTTAAGCGCTATGGCTGCGTTTTTCAGGTCAGTATCCAACATTTGTCCTTCCCAGTCACTGACATTCTGCCATGAGAGAAAGTTATTATATTAACATTTTACTATGCAAGTTCTGGACTCTTTTAGTCTTTGTCATGAAACCGAAACACCCTGTTGCATGGGTGACGAAAGCCGTGTGCAGCAGGCATGGGTGTTTGCTTTCCAGTCCGGTGGTGTTTTGAGACTCAGGTAGACACTATGCTGAGGTGGAAATTAATACAATAAAAGAACTACTACATCCAAAACCAGCTAGTAATGGGATAAACAGGAATGACATTTGGTGGGGTTTCTAGATAGATTATTATGGAATTTTAGCTGTTACTTGAATATAAATGAATATCAAACCGGACATAATTTCAACTGTGTGTGTCAGTACACAGGCGTAAGGATCACACCTTCGTGTGTCCATAAATGCATCTTGTATACAAGCCTGTGCTGACTCTGACCCCAGCTGGGGACAGGCTCAAAATACAGCACAGCGCATAGAAACCACACCTCCCAGGAAAATAGTGCGGGGAGGACGTCTCTGTTGCTGCCACACATGTAGTGTGAGAAGCCTGCATCTGTTTTTTTGTTGTTTTTTTTTTTTTTTTAACACATTTGAGATTGCTAGTGAATTGGAATTGAGTTTTCATTTAAATGTATATCTTAATTTTAAAACTATCAAAAGGCAGTATATATTACAATTAAAGTATTTTATATTTAATTTCATGTACTACCAATACATTATTACAAAATCAGTACAGAGATATTGGCATCTTAGTACTTTGTGAGAAAGTGAACGGCCTAAGAGTAAGAATGACTCTGCCTTTCCTTTGCTTTAGTCTCCAACGAGACTTGAGCCTCCCCCTGTTATGTCGTACGTAGTATCATTCATTCTCTCTGTGTATGTGTATATATATGTTTATATATTGCAATACTTATATCAACATATATATATGAATATTCTATGTACAGAGTATATGTTTTGGAGATCATTAAAATGCTTTCTGTGACTTCTTAATTTTTGATAGCAAAACAAATTATTTCTTCATAGTAATTATTTCCTTAAATAAATGAAGTACAATTTCATGTGCTTATTCCTGACTCTAAAATGGTCTACATCTTATGTACTCTGTAGATTGTTTATGTTTTGTATGTAACTTTCTAAATATATTTAGAATAGTGAGGAACAATATATTTTTGGATGCAGTGTATTTGAATTAATAAATTAACTCTAAAGTAAATTTTTTAGATTTCTTCTTTGCTTACGTGTTCACTAGGCTCTTTAGCAATATGCAGCTGTAGGTGCAGGCACCTAAACATTTTCTAATTATAATATATTCTTAATGAAAAAGTTATTTAAAAAAGAATAAGAATGAGTTTAAAATTTAATTTCTTGGTATTACAAATGTGAAACCTTGATAAGACAGTTGAGATAAAAAACTCGAGGAGGCCAGGCATGGTGGCACACGCCTGTAATCCCAGCACTTTGGGAGGCCAAGGTGGGAGGATCGCTTGAGCCCAGGAGTTGGAGGTTGCAGTGAGCTATGATGACACCACTGCACTCTAGCCCGGGCAACAGAGCAAGATCTTGTCTCAAAAAAAAAAAAAAAAGAAGCTCGAGGAATGAAGAACATAAACTAGAGATTCTCACTAACATTACAGAGTGTTTTTTCTTGGAGCTCTCTGTTCTTCCTCGCAGCCCCCTCACCGGCACAAAGTAGATAGGTGGCCCTAGCATGACTCTCCTGAGGCTGAGATTCCCTGTGAACTTTAGTGCTGCTTTTAGAGTTGTTATGTTACCCTTTCTGTTCTGCAAAAGGGAGTGGGGTTGACTTAATGCCCCGCATCTTTGCTCTTGCAGGGCACAAACCAGCAGATCAAGGCCCACGAGGCCAGCTCCGCCGTGCAGCACGTCAACCTGCTGAAGGAGTGGAGCAGCTCCCTGGAGAAGAAGGTAGGTTTTTATAATGTCTTCAGATCATTTAAAGAAGAAAACCTTTCTTATAGTTATTAACAGGTTTTAGATAAAAGAAACAGCATCAAGAGATTATCAGAAAAGTAAATTCTCTGTGTGTGATCTTGAGCTCATAAATGAAGGTGTTTTGTTTCGGTTTCTTCTTTGTTTTATAATTGCCAAGCAAGCAGACAGTGCTTCTTTCCCCCCAGTCACATTGCGGTTATTTTAGCATTTATCCAGCACAGGGATTATGAAACTTCCAACCTTTCCCCATTTTTTTGTAAATAAAGTTCTACTGGGACACAGCCACCCTCGTTCATTTCCGTATTGCCTGTGGTTGCTTTCGCTCTCCACCGCAGACTCGAGACAGACCGTGTGAACTTCATAGCTCGACATATTTATTATCTGGCTTTTTACAGAGTAAGTTTGCTGACAGTGATCTGGACAGTCACCAGTATTTACTGCTTTACAGTCTGTCTTTTGTGAGAGACAAATAGGAAAAAACATTTCCATATCACTAGTGTTTACTATTAATTGTCTCTCTTGACACTTTGTGAAGATTTGGTGCACTAAGCACATAGACAGGAGCACTTCCCAGCCAGGCTTTCTCTCCTGTGCTGTTTTCAAGAGGCCTCCATCTCAGGGGCTGGGCCCATGAGCAGGCACCTTCCAGTAGAGTTTGTTCTCTGATGTGAAATCTGGCTCGGCAGGGCTGCCTTTTCATGAGGACAAGATGAAAACCTCAAGAATTAATAGAGAAGAAGTTGTTACAGGATCTCCCATTGTGGCTTATTTACAAAAATAAAAACAAAAATTAAAAAAATACATTGAACAAACATGTATTGAGAACTTGCAGTTAGAAGGGTATTACGATGAATCAGAGTGGCCAGTGGAGTGGACACTTGAGTTTTCTAAAGATTTGAATATCTTGTTTCGAGTGTTAACTCCAGGCAGTTTAAAATTTAAATGTACTTGAAAGAGTCTAAAATTTTAAATCAAAAGATTTTCATTAAATCTAACTTAAAATAGTTTTTTAATATAAATGCTTGATTAAAGTTGGGAAGCAGTGAAAGGTTGGAGTGTTATATGAACATGCAGAGCAGAAGAGTTCTGTCTGACAGTGAAATCAAACTCATGTTGGATAGATTGTTGGTGATTTTGCCAGGAGCACATGGGATTGGCTGAGTTCAGTGGCGGTTTACCTATAAATCTTTTTTCCCTTCTTTTTGAAGAATATTTTCTGTTCCTGCCTTTTTAAAATTATAGGCATTGATCACAAGGCTTCTTGTCTCTCATAGATGGTGTGTTTCTTATTTAAAAGGTTCTTCCTTTCATTTAAGAGTTAGTTTTGTTGTACTAGTTACATAATAGTTTAGTGGTTCTGAGGTCTTTGGTTTTCTAGTGAGACAATTTTGGACAGTTGCTGTCACCAAGTGGATTTCTGGGCTCAGTTCCTGTGGGAAATTCATGTCCGTCCTTCCTGCTTCATGGTCTTCTCCCTATCCTAAGTGAGTGGTTCACATCATTGGAGACCCCAGGACATACCAGAGTAACCCGCCTACACATAGTCCAGCAAGTTCTTGCTCTGTGAATACCTCATGGTTTAAACTATCATCAGCCAGGTCATGGTGGAAGTCCTGAGAGCGTGGGATGCTTTGGAGCGTCTTGCCATGGAGATAACGTGAGAGGTCGCTCAAGGATTAGTCTCTCCCCAACTATCTATCTGAGCGGAACCCCTGGCCCTGGCCTTTGGTCAACTGAGCCTCAGCTTATGATCCTGAGAAGGTGTATGCCTACCCTTCACTAGGTCCAAAAGTAAAGGCTAGATGAAGAATGGAGATATTTATGTTTTCTTAAAATGGAATTTATCATTATAGTGTTACTCAGTTGGAATCTCTTAGGTTATTTTGTTCATCTGTCATGGAAAATAGAATATGTCAATTCAGAAAGGCTTGATGATCCTTACATTGGTGTTAAAACTAAAGAAAAACTGTTTTGTAAAATGTGGACTTAAAAACAACCATTTTATATTTTAGGAAAGCTTAAATCAAAGGGAAATGAAAGTAGGCTAGGGTGAAGGATGTTCTGGGTGCAGGGGGTCTTGGGGGAGGCCAGCCAAGGGATCCCTGTTTCCTCTGCCACGTGGGTGTCGTGCTGCTTCATGGAGACTCCCCTCCCAGGCGGACCTTCCTGTGCAGATGACGCCTGCCTAACGGAGGCGTGAAAGCGGCAGTCTGCACCCAAGAGCTAGGTTCTTTGATTAAAAGAAATAAATACAAATTAAAAGTTAAATAAGGGAGTCCTTAAATGAAAAAAGTCGAGTTTAATATAGCGTGATCTGTGTTTATTGCTGTAAGTTGCTCCTGCTATACTCAGGTGCTTGATTTGTTGCAGAAAAAGAATTGTCAGTGGTTTTGGAGATATTGCTGAGATTTTTGTCAAGAGTTGGCATAAATGGTGTCTCTTTTTGTGGGGGTGAGAATAACGAGTCTGGGAACTGTGTTCACCTGTGATAGATGGAAGGGAGTGAGCCGCAGCTGTAGGTGAGACAGGCACCGTGCGACACCGCATGTGGCCCGTTCTGCATTAGTGCAAGTCGACCACTTGTAGGAGTTCATGGACATGGGAGGCATTATACTTTAGGATGGAAAGTCGATTTTTGCCGAGTAAAATCCTAGGAAAGTGAAGTCATATTTTGTCCATGAGACACTGTATTCCTTAGTAAATTCGTATTTGTTTTAAAATAAAAAATAGATGGTGATTGTTTCTAAAGGTGCTTCTTGCCTTAGCAGATTGTGTCCAGTATGGAAAGGACACTTACCTGTAGGTTGGTTATCCTTAATGGCATTAAGGAATCCGTTCTTTATCACACCTGAGATGCCTTCGGGCCATCAGCTTGTGACCTGTGGCTGAAGCCAGTCCCCAGGCCTTGATGCTTTTGGAAGGCTCATTGTTGGAGAGGCACACATCAGCTCCATCACAGAGCTCAGGGTCGTCTGGGCTGGCAGCAGCACCCCAAGGACAGGCAGACCCATCTGTTGATAGATGGGAGCATTTTGCCAGGGTCAAAATGCCCTTTGTAGAAATCTTGTGAGGAAGGAAGCCTTGTAAGAGTTACCCTCAAACTC
Organism: Indri indri; assembly: GCA_004363605.1. Lineage (NCBI taxonomy): Eukaryota > Metazoa > Chordata > Mammalia > Primates > Indriidae > Indri > Indri indri. The sequence continues at coordinate 70,512 of RJWJ010003011.1, read as the reverse complement.
ATCTCAATGCCTTTTAAGACCAGGTTGTTCGTTGGTCCTTGGGAGCTAATTACTTTTTAGAGATTTTGGAAAGGTCAAAGGTGAGCTTGACAATGCTTGTTCAGCAGGCCCTTCCTTTGATGGTGGGATGACTCTGCTGACCTTTTGTGGAAGGGTCTCTTCAGGCGTCAGCTCCATCCCGTGTTTGAGGGTTAAGAGCTGGTTCCGAGGGTAAGGTGAAGCACTGCGCAATTTTTATCCTCTCCACACCTGCTCATTATGTCGGGAGGGCCTTTCAAACTGCAGGGTTGCACCCATTGGTGGATGTGAAATAATTTAGTAGGTTGTGACTAGCATTTTTTTAAATTGACAAACAATAATTGTAAATATTCATAGGGTACAGCGTGATGTTTTGATATATGTATACATCATGGAATGATTAAATTGTGCTAATTAACCTATCCATCACCTCATTTCATTTAAAATCTGTTCTTTTAGCAATTTTGAAATATACATTATTGTTAACTGTAGTCTCCATGCTGTGCAGTAGATCTCAAAAACTTATTCTTTGTGTCTAATGAAACTTTGTACCTTTCACCCAGCATCTCCCCAGTCCCTCTCCCTTCCCAGCCCTACCACCCCACCAGCTGCTGGTAACCACCATTCTACCATCTGCCTCTGTGAGTTTGACTATTTAGATGCCACACCTGAGTGAGATCATGTGCTATTTTTTCTTTCTGTTCCTGGCTCATTTCACTTCGCATAATGTCCTCCAGGGACTAGCGTTTTTCAAAAATGAAATAGAATAAAATGGAAAATACCAGGGTACATCATAAGTGATTAGGGCAAGTATGGTTTTGTGAAACCTATTTTTCAGGTATATGCACACACAAATGTTTGTATAAATGGAATGAAATGTAAGAATGTGTTTCTTACTATGTTTCTTGGCAAAAATTTGAAACCTACTCTTGTAAAAACTTTTGCAAAAACTTTAAAAATTAGCATCCCATTTATTTGGAAATTCAATCAGCCACTGCACTTTGCCTCAACCTAATCACTGGTAGAGATCCTGAGACACATAGTTTATAGAATTTCTTATTAAACTACCAGGACTTCTGGCCCAGCACACTGGCTCATGCCTGTAATCCCAGCACTCTGGGAGGCCAAGGAGGGCGAATGGCTTAAGCTCAGGAGTTTGAGACCAGCCTGAGCAAGAGCGAGACCCCGTCTGTACTAAAAAAAGAAAAATTAGCCAGGCGTGGTGGTGCCTGTCTGAAGTCCCAGCTCCTCAGGAGGCTGAGGCAGGAGGATGGCTTGAGCCCAGGAGTTTGAGGTTGCAGTGAGCTATGATGACACCACTGCACTCTCTCTACTCAGGGCAACACAGCAAGACCCTGTCTCAAAAAAAAAAAATACCCGGACTTCCATTTTCTGTGTGAAGGGATTTTTTCTTCTGGAACTCCTTTCAGTAAGCTAATAGAAGGCCTATATTGTGAAACTTATACTGTCATTATCATTGTTGTTAATTAATATTAAAACCGCTTTTTCTTACATTCGTTTTTCAGGTTTCCTTGCTACAGAATGAAAGTGTAGAGAAAAACAAGAGCATACAGAGTTTGCACAATCAGATATGTAGCTTTGAAATTGAAATTGAGAGACAAAAGGAAATGCTTCGAAATAATGAATCCAAAATACTTCACTTACAGGTAATAAGCGTAAGGCTGTGGCTGGATCAAAGGGGAGGAGTCCATGTTCCCCTTTAGGGCTTCAGAGATGAAGCCCTGACCTTGGAGAAGCAGAGAAGCAACTTGTTCTTGCTTAAGCGAAGGCTTGGGCAAGGTGGCCTGGGGTAGCTCCAGCCCCGCCTGGGAAGCTGCAGGTTGGCCGTTTCCTCTCTGCCTTTTCTCTGGAGAGCAAGTCCCATCACCTCTCTTCTGTGCCCTGATCCTCTGCTGGAGAAATAAGGCCTACAGCCTGCATTTTAAAAATTAGTGGGTTTTATTATTATTTAAGACTTCTTATTGTTTGCAAAGTTTCACTTCCTAAAGTGAAGTGAAGCTAAACTACTGAGTTTTCTAGTGACACACATACTCACTCTACTTTATTTCACCACGGTGATCCACACGAACCTCCAAAACAAATTAATAAACCTTTGCCACTCAGATAAAGGTGATTATATAGATGGGCCTGATGAAATGTTGCTGCTCATTTCTGTTATCAAGACAGGGCTCTGTTAGGTGCTTGTGACTAGATTATCACAGATACGACCTGCACGTTAACTTACTGGTAGTGTACATTGGTTACAGCAAGTCCCACGTATGTCACATGCACCTGTGGAAGAGTCACTGGTGTCACTGAAGTGGTTTTTCAGTACTTACGATGTGTTTCCCTGAATTATCTGTAAGAGAAAACATCTGTAATAGTGCAGAGTCGTGGCATCTCAGAGAATGCCTTTTCTCCCATTTTGGCATTTGGAGATTAGTCATAATGCCTTGAATTGCATGGAGATTCATTAAACTAATTTCATTTATATTAAACTTTATAGTTACTCGGAGTGAAAAGGAAAAAACACATTAGATTGTATTAGAAAAGGCACACATCATTAGCATCGAATCAAGCCAGGAAAGTACGATGTCTCATAAAACACCAACAAGCCTCCTGCTGGAAGCCCCTGGCATTTTGCTGAGGTCCCACCAGTGTGCTGGTCAGGCCGTCCGTGGTGACCTGTCCACGCCATGGCCCACCCCCACCTGCAGTACTGCCTGGTGAGCAGTTTTAGCTATTCAAAATTACAGCCACTTAATTTGGTCTGAGGCTCAGAGAGGCAGGTGGACAGGCAAGAGAAATTAATGTTGTGCCAGACAGTCGCCTATAAAAATACCCACGACGGAAGAGAGAATGAATAAGTAGTGGGTTCATATATAGCAAAACAATTAGAATATATACAACGATGTACAAATACACTGTTCAAAACCTCAGAGATTTCATGTGCGTGCATCTCTTTCATTTTCTCCTCATCCAGCCAGAGAAGTTTTCATTTGTTTTACTTTTTAGTACAAACACTCTACTGTGTGTGATTTATATTTTTAAACTTCTGTGATTGAACAAACCAGTAAGGTGTTAAGTCAGAAAGAAAGGGGGAAACTGAGTCATACAAGCCCAGAAAAGGGGAGACTGAATGATGATGGCAGTTGTCAGTGTCCCTGACCTATCATAAGTAGGAGGGTTCCCTCCGCCACAGAAAGGAAAGCATGGAAGAGAACAGCCATGTTTGAAAAAAGGGGCTCAGCGCAGGCTGGACGCTCGTGATTTCCTTGGGTGCAGGATCAGGGGCTGCGTGAAGGGTGCTGCGGACGCCTTGCAGTGTGCACCCATTTGATGGGAGTGGGCTGTGTAGAAGGGCGTCCAGCTGCGAGGTTTCGTGAAAGGTGGGATGTGGCCTTACTGTCGGCAGCACCGTGGGGCCGGCAGCCTGCCTGGCGAGGAGAGAGTCCGGAAACACTGGTGGAAACCCCAGGTGTGCAGGGGCGCTGGCTGCAGGTGGGCCACGCTGTGCTCTCAGACCCTCTTCCACCCTCTTCGGTGGAGCCCACGTGCACGTCTTCCTCATGTTCCAGTCCTCACCTTCGAACCCTTCAGTAGGAAGGGTTTACCTTAAACTCTTCACTGTGGCCCAGAAGACCCCTGTGACTGGCCACCAGTCGCCTTCCCAACTTTGTCCCGCTCTCTGTGCACAATGAAACGGACCTTCTCTTCCTTCCTTGAGAGGTGCCACACTCCTGCACGGATGTCCCTGAGCCCTCTTCCCCATACCTTCCTTTTCTGGCCAACTCCAGCTCCTCTCAAACACCTCGGATGTCAGCATAAATGCCACCTCCTCCAGGAAGCCTTCCCTCACCCATCCCTACCCTCGGTGCTGCCCCAGCCCTGCATGTGGACACAGGTGACAATAGCACATGCCCACAGGGTTGTCTCCTTCCTTGTCTGATTGTCCGGTAGACCCTAAAATCCCGACAGTGGTAGTACGGAGTGCCTGATGGCCGGGCTGTGGCTGGTGGGGACACAGGCAGAGGTGCATTAGGGGAGTGGGATTTAAGAGCAAGTCTGTTCTTGATGGCCCGGCAAGGGCTATCTTAATATTTTACTTCCCAGAGATCCTGTTTTTCTCAATTAAAGAGAGCTTGACCCCAGGCTCCTGCTGCCAGCAGGACTAGATGGACAGGCGGTTCTTGCGGTCAGGGGTCTGCAGAGCAGCTCAGGGCCGGAACAGAAGGCAGGCAGCGCTCTGTCCACACGGCCCTCGCTCAGCCTCCACAGCTCCGCCAGGCTGTCTCACTGGACAGCTTTCGTGTGCCAAGGTCCCAGTGGCCTGAGGGTGAGAAGTGACAGCAAGCAATGTGATTGAAGCCCTGAGGTGTGAGTGTGGGAGGCTGCTGGGGCGACGCTCTCTGAAAGCAAATCTTCTGATGAGGGTTTGTTTATGGAGTGCAGCCGATACCATGCATCTCAGAATTCTTTTTTCTAATAAAATCCCACACCTGCATTTAAGATTTGTTTTTATAGAAACTGCAGTGGCTGCGGGTATGCTCTTTGAGAATGAAATTGTGTTTTCTGCATTTTACAGAGAAAGCTTGACTTAGATCTGCATTCTGCTTTGAAACTGGGCCTTTCATACAAATGAAAGGCCTGTTTTAAAAATGGTGTGTTCTGCCTTGCTGTGTGGGAACTCCTGTGTTGGTTGAGCCTCAGCTGTGTGCTGTGTGTGTCCCTGACTTGGTGCCCTGCTGCGGGAGCGGCCTCCTGCCGGTCGGTGCAGACGCCTCACCTCAGGCTCCGCGGCTCCGGCTCCGGCTCCGGGCTTGAGATGAGGCCAGGTTGGGCGCCGCACCAGGGGCCCGAGGTGTGGCAGTGGCAAGTGGCTTGTTGGGGGCCGTGCTGTGGCTTGTGGTTTACTCCTAGGTGTCCCCCGTTACAAAATGGCCTGTCAGAGCTCTGTTGAGTAAGTTTTCATTAACTTGCCTCTCCTACTCATTGGCAGCCACACTAGCCTAGTTTATGGTACCAGTGGGGGACCATTCCGGTGTTCACGCAGAGGGCATTGCGTGGGGAACGGTGGCGAAAGGGGTGAAGAAACAACCACAGCAAAGAAGGACGTTGTGGTTTGGGATGTTCATTAATGTCACTAGTACCATCCCCTAAAAGGAGACTTTGCAACCTAAGCAAATATTCCTCTGGCCAGATGTACTTGTTTAAAATAAAGGTACATCGATATAGAAAGAGGTTTTTTTAGAGAAATAATCCTTACTTTTTAAACATTGCCTAACATCAGCTTTCTTAGAAAGAACAGGAAAAATAACACTGTGTTTTTGCCCCCAAAAAAGTAATCCAAACCTGCCATGTTTATTCCTTCATGGTTGGTAACAGCCAGCAAAGGTGCTGAAACATAAAGGTTTAAAAATAGACCCAAAAGGAGAAGTGAATTCAGTGGGCCCTGGGGCTGTCCCTTGAGCACCTGGTGCGGCCTCAGCTTCAGAGTGGCTCGGCCATTCCGCAACTGCACTGGCACTGAGCTCTCTGGCCTTCACAAGCTTATTTCAAAATTCATATTCTTTTTAGAAATGAAAACCGGCTGGGCGTGGTGGCTCATGCCTGTAATCCTCGAACTTTGGGAGGCCGAGATGGGAGGATTGCTTGCGGCCAGAAGTTCAAGACCAGTCTGGGTAACATAGTGAGACCCTGTCTCTACAAAAAATAGAAAAAGTAGCCCAGCGTGGTAAAACACGCCCATAATCCCAGCTATCTCGGAAGCTGAGAAGGGAGGATCATGTGAGCACAGGAGTTCAAGGCTGCAGTGAGCTGTGATCGTACCTGTGCATAGCCCCTGCACTCCAGCCTGGGCAGCAGAGCGAGACCCTGACTGGGCCACCAGAGCTGGAGCATGATTCTCGTCTTTCCATAAATATAAGTGGTCTGTTTCTGGAAAAACGGCTTTCTAAAGTATTTAAATTAAGATAGCACAAAGTCAGGCCTGCTGTTGGCAGCCACTCGTGTGTCTGGCAGCAATGTTGCTGCTTTCCTGCCTCCGTCTCTGAGGGGCAGGGGGCGCAGAGCTGGCAGCCTGAGTGTGGAGCAGGTGGAGGAGGAGCCCCACTCCTGTCGGCATTGGTCCCCTTGGTTTCACCGAGGGCCTGAGGACCCATCTCGGGGCCCTTTCCTGCCACCAGCCCTGTGTAGAGCCAGTGAGGTCAGGTCTCCCAGGATCCTGGTGCAGCTCTGGGACACCCTCTGCAGCAACAGAGACAGGGCCACACTTCCACCCTGGACCAGGCAGCGGGATAGGGGGCCCTCAGATGTTTAAAGGGACAATAGGCCACAAGGGGTGACTCTGGCATCCTAAACCTGAGACCCTGTGGGTCCTGCACTGAGGGCATGAGGCCTCTCTACCTTGTTCCTTCCACTGGGAAGCAGGGACCCTCAGTACAGTACCTGTGGCCTCTGAGGTACATGAGGGCATTGGACCAGATGCCGTGGAACCTGGCGAGCCTGCAGAGGGGCCGCCAGCCCGGGAGGAGACACATGGGGGTGGGGGGCAAGGTCAGATCCAGGCATCTGACAGGAGAGCCACAGGATTGACTGGTGCCCAGATGTGCATGTGTGAGAGCCGGGCAGCAGGTGACCCTTGGGATGTCCTAGGTGAGGAAGCCCAGGCAGGAGCTACAGCCTGCCCTGAGCGTACATCTGAGGTATTGCATCTGGTCATCTGAGTGCTTGGCACCTGTCACTTCTCTGTCCTGATGGTTCTCTACTGGCAAAGCAAATTGAACGTAGTGGGGCATTATTCTGTTGTTTTCTATAAGAATGACCATCCTCTATCTGGCTTTAGGTCACCTCAAGTGCTCCCTGCAGAGCATAAGCTTGTCCCCAGGGAGCTCCCAGGAGCAGTGCCCGCTCAGGTTATCCCATCTGGAGTTGGAGCCACTGGTGGGTGGCCTCATCCAGGGGCCTCTGTGGCTGACTGTTTTGCTCCTGGCCAGCCTATATTTGATGGGAGGTGGCTTGGTGTTTTCAGAGTCCTAACTGGTTGTTGCTTTTTTAACACCTTTGGCTTGGAAGCGAGTAATAGACAGCCAAGCAGAGAAACTGAAGGAGCTCGACAAAGAGATCCGTCCCTTCCGGCAGAACTGGGAGGAAGCGGACAGCATGAAGAGCAGCGTGGAATCCCTGCAGAACCGCGTGACTGAGCTGGAGAGCGTGGACAAGAGCGCTGGACAGGTGGCTCGGAACACAGGTGAGGCGGGGGCAGGAGCAGAGATGGGCGTTCCAGGTCCCAGACAAGTGCCTTGGTGTGAATCTTTTGGGCACACACTGCCTTAGAACAGCTCTTTCCAGTTACAGGTAACACACGTGCAGCGGTGCGATGACTTCCATTAGTAAAGACAGAAACGTTCCCTGCTTAGGCTTGTCCCCTCCATGGGAGGCCCAGTGTGGTAGAGAGTAAAGGCAGGTGCCCCTGCAGGAAGCCCTGCCCAAGAGAGACCAGGGCCACAGGGGTGACCCACAGCACGGACCTGAGTGGAGACAGGCACAGAGCGAGGCCAGGGCCTGTTGGTCAGGGCGCTCCGGGCCACACTGCTGAGAGCCTCAGGGACAGGAGCTGTTAGGGCATGGGGGGCACTGCCCCCACCCACTCGGCCAGTGTTTTCCTGATATCCAGAAGCAGATGTGGGCCTGCGGCTCTGCGGACTGAAAGAATATTGTGAATATTTGCATGGAAAGGATTATGTGGAAGGGAACGAGGATCACTGCAGTGCACTGGGGTTGGATTAGCAGGCAGAGGACGTGGATTGGAGTAGACAGGGGAGCGGCTTAGACTCAGAGCACACAGATGACTCGTGGCGTGGAGGTTGGAGGGCAGGAAGTGTGAGCAAGAGGGCAGCTCTCCTCTGCCCCCCAGGAGCTCCCGCCCAAGGCAGGCTTCACTCTGTCATCGAGCCTGCAGTAAGATGCCCTGTGACATGAAGGCCCAGGGCCAGCCCCCAGGGCATCCCATCTCAGCAGGCTGTGGCCCGACAGTTCCTCCAGCCAGACGGCGCTGTGGACGTGAGTGTTAGATGGATGTGGTGTAGAAGCCTGGGCTCTCCTGTAGGAGGAGGGACGTTTCGGGGCATCTGTGTGGTGTTTTGCTGCTCTCACCTCCAGCAGCCACAGTGATTGTTACGTTGTTGTTTAATTCAAATGCTGGTGTGAGCCCCATGAGATGGTTCACACGTATAGTCCCAGCTACTCAGGAGGCTAAAGCAGGAGGATCGCTTGAGCCCAGGAGTTCAAGCCAGCCTGGGCAACGTGAGATCCCGGCTCTAAAAAATAATAATAATAATAAAGTGCTGGCGTGGATTTGCTTTTCTAACCTTTCTGACATTCGTATGTCTCATTCGCCAAATCTCTCCTCACCTACGGTAGGCTTGCTGGAGTCCCAGCTGAGCCGGCATGACCAGATGCTGAGTGTCCACGACATCCGTCTGGCCGACATGGACCTGCGGTTCCAGGTCCTTGAGACCGCCAGCTACAATGGCGTGCTGATTTGGAAGATCCGAGATTACAAGCGGCGGAAGCAGGAGGCCGTCATGGGGAAGACCCTGTCCCTTTACAGCCAGCCGTTCTACACGGGCTACTTTGGCTATAAGATGTGCGCCAGGGTCTACCTGAACGGGGATGGGATGGGGAAGGGGACGCACTTGTCACTGTTTTTTGTCATTATGCGTGGAGAGTATGATGCTTTGCTTCCTTGGCCATTTAAGCAGAAAGTGACGCTCATGTTGATGGATCAGGGGTCCTCGCGGCGTCATTTGGGAGATGCTTTCAAGCCCGACCCCAACAGCAGCAGCTTTAAGAAACCCACTGGAGAGATGAATATCGCCTCTGGCTGCCCGGTCTTTGTGGCCCAAACTGTTCTAGAAAACGGGACATATATTAAAGATGATACAATTTTTATTAAAGTCATAGTGGATACTTCGGATCTGCCCGATCCCTGACGAGTCCTTGGGGAGGAGGATTTAGCAGAAGGTAACTCCTCTGGGGGGTTTGAACCAGTCTGTCTTCACCGAGGTCCTCAAGCTCAGAAAAGGACCTTGTGGAACGGAGGAAGCGGCAGAAGGTGGACGCACGGCCGGCGGGAGGAGCCACATGGGAACACACACCTGACATGTTTTCTATAGACTAGCAACACTTCACTCTGAAGAATTATTTATCCTTCAACGAGATAAATATTGCTGTCAGAGAAGGTTTTCATTTTCATTTTTAAAGATCTAGTTAATTAAGGTGGAAAACGTATATGCTAAACAAAAGAAACATGATTTTTCTTCCTTAAACTTGAACACCAAAAAAAGAAAACACACACACATGTGGGGATAGCTGGACATGTCAGCATGTTAAGTAAAAGGAGAATTTATGAAATAATAACGCAATTCTGATATATTCATTCTAAAATTCAAGAGTGCAACCTTGTTTCAAATATAGTATATTGTCTATTTTTAAGGCCTCATCTGGTCTCTGTTTTAATAATTTGTTTGTCAGAAGACCCTGAAGTACACCTAGGTCTTTTTTTGAAAGTCTCTAAATTCAGAATCATTTTTTAATTTAAAGTTCTACAAATAATTGTTACTGCAAACATTTTATTTTAAAACGTTGATAGACTGATATTTCTTGGAAGAAAATGTAAAATATCAAACACTGGTTATCACTTGTGATAGGAAAGAGAATATTCAATCTGTTGTTATTTCTCGTTAGAAATGTAAACCTTCAATATCTGTCGTAGTTAATGACACTACTTCAAAATTATTATGAAAGGAACATTGCTCATGGATGCTGTGCATCATTTTCAGATTTATAATTGTTTTCACCCTAAAATAGGGCATTAGTTGAACTTTGGAGTTCTGAACAAAATCCTGTAGTTTTTAAAATTCTGCCCCATGTGTTCAGACAAGCCCTCTGTGGCTGACAGCACCGGCCTTGGTCTCTGTGTCCAGTGTCCAGGGGTGGGCAGGGGTCTGCGCGGAGGGCCCGGCAGGTGTGTGTCTTCATTCTGTCATCTTGCTGCGTTTTGTTAATGACCTCCGAAAGCAACATCTTTGCATAGAGATGGTGGCATACGGTACATGTGCCTTAGATGTGACATGCTGCTTCTCGACCCTGGGTTTGCATTCAGCATAATTCTAGAAAGTGCTAGTTTAACCAGACTTTTCTCTCCACCACTAGATCCTTGTCTCTCCAAGGCCCTCAGACAACTCCGTACCGCTGAGGGAAGCCAGGCTCCACCGTTGGCTTCTGGAGCCTCCGCTACTTAATCACTGCAGATTCCAAATCTCTAGGCCCCAAAAGTGAGCTGCCTGGTCCAAGTACGGCTTGGTCCCACCCTGAGGGAGGCAGGTGTGGGGCAGAAGCCGAGCCTCTCCGCGCCCCCACCTGGGCCGTGGGGGCCCACACAGCTCGAAGCAGAACCCTCTGAGCATTCTCGAGACCGCTGCTCTGGGAGCCTGCCCCGGCTGATTGATGGGCATTCCTAAACCACCACCCTGGCAGGAGGGGTGGCCACAGGGCCTGTTGTCCCAGCCTGTGCCTGCCTGGACGGCATTCTCTCAACTCACTGTTTACTGTCTCTCAAAGGTCCAACTGTGATGAGAAGCCTGGAGCCCTGCCCTGTACCCCTTTTGCTATGCACCACGCTTCATGGTGCTCTTACCACTGATGGGTGCTACACGTGACGGGTGCTTCTTAGGCAAAACCAATGTGTGCGAACCACACCTGTGCCACTTGCCCAGCAGCCGCGCCCACGATTGGCCAGCTGGGCCGCGCACTTCAGACTGCCTGCCTCTGGGCTCTCCCCATGGCCGCGCGGGGACAGCTTGGCTGGTGCCTGGTGGCCCACCTTGTCTCTGGTGCTGCCGTCTGTCCTGGGTGTGCCTTCGCCCCAGTGCCTGCTGGAAGTGCCCTCCTGTCACACACCCATCCCCGTGCTTCCACGAGGGACCTCACTGGGTCCACACGCCTGCCGTGCCCTTTCGTGGTTAAAACGCTTGGTCGTCCTTCATCTGCCTTTCCTTCCTCCACTCTCCTGGGATTGCTCTGGGGGCAAATCGGTGTCGGTTCTGTCCCCATAAAGGAGTCATGTGTCCCTGCTCATAAAGGAAGGACTTCCTGCAGAAGCTCAGAAACACTCTTCCCTCGAAGGTGTCACCAGCCTTCTCCAGGCCTGTCCCCTGTGTTCTACCCTGGAGGCCTGAAGGAGGGAGGACCTCCTGGCAGTCCCTACCTGGCTTCAGGTGGCTTTCCTGAAGCCAGGGGTTAACAACAGGGACACCCCTGCGACTTCCTTTCCAGTCACTAAAAGTGTGTACAATATTCAAACAAATTTTAGGGTAAGCAGCATCTTGGTCTGGTAAAAAAAATTTTCCCCGCTCTGGATTTAAGTCCTGGTCTGGGTGTAGGCCACCCAGAAGCACTCTGGGAAGCATCCCTCACTTGGTGGTGGGACATTCCTAGTAGCCCTTCCTAGACAGATGTTCCTGATGGGGTGTAGCGGGGCTCCCGGCCTCCCACCTGAGGAGCCCAAAGGATGTAACTTGAGTAACCGGCACTGTCCTCCAGGCTGAGGCTCGGCCTGTGTCGTAGCTTCATCTTGGTGTGATTTGATTATCCTGGGGAGGCATGTACCTTCTGGTCTCTGTTCTGGGTACATCTCTCGGGTACTCAGTACACGTGGGAAGGTGGCTGGGACAGTGTTCTAAGCTGTCCTGACTGCGGACGTGCCCGTGTCGCTCCATCCTAGGACTCCTCGGTGCCCTCGCCTGGGCCACCCAGGCTGTGGTCTTCTTGTGGCCGAGGCCCAGCAGGCCGGGGGTCAGCCCGGCCCGCTTTGCAGGGTCCTGGCAGCCCAAGTGCAGGGTGGGCACATGGTCTGTGGGTGTCGGTGTATGCTTCCCTTTTACCAAACTACCAGAATTCCCGGCAGGACATAACTGGTCGCTACTTTAAAGAAACCAATTCTGAGTCCTTTGTGCATGAATTAGGCCAGCCTGTTACCCTGTCACCTTCCTAGCGGAAATGAGAACAGCTTCTGTTTCTACTTGCTGTGAGCAGTTTCTCTTGAACCCTGTGGCTCCAGCCTCTCCCTGCTGCTGGCTGTGCTGGGGATGCTGGGGTGGAGGTGGTCACTGGTGGCTGCAGTGGTCTGGGCCAGGCACACGTGACGGGCACAGCTTTTCCTGCGGCCGCGCCAAGCCACACGCAGGCTGCAGCGGGCCCATGACAGGGCTCAGAAGCCTGACCCTCTGGTTCTGGGGCTTGTGCCAGTGGAGTCTGAGTAGCTGGAAGTCGGGGTGTGTCTGTGGCGGCGTGGGGGCTGGGCTGTGGTCAGCTGTGGGTGGGGGGCCTTCACAGCAGGCTCGAGGGGGCCGGCGGGGTAGAAGTGGGGCTTTGTGGTGCCCTGGCTGGGCCTCTTGGCTCTGGCTCCTGTCTGGGCTAAGGTTGGCCTGAGTGGGACTTTGTTTATAAGCTTGGCTTTGGGCTCCCCACGTTCACAGGTAGCGCAGAAGCAGCAACATAGGAATTTGTTTGAATTGTTCTGAGACTTGCCGAGCAAGAAGGTGGTGCTTTTCCCTCGAGACCAAGTCTCTCAGGAGCCTTGGGTTAAGGCCTTGACATGCCGGTGTGTGTTCACAGGCAGGTGGGCAGAGGAGGGTGCTCGTGGGGGCCTGTGTCTTGACTCCAGTCCATGACCCGCTCCCAGAGCAGCCTCTGCCAAGGGATGGCACCACGTCCCTTTGATGCCAAAACAGCTGGTTGAACTGGGAAGCTCTGCTCCTTCCCTGCCCCTCTTCATGTCCTCCTTGGCCTGTGACACCAGGGAGCCACGGTGTGAAGTGTGGTGGCTCCTGCTTCTTGGGCACCCACCTGCCTCCACCAGGGCCCTGCAGACCCAATGCCACCAGCGTCCACTGAATTGGCTCTTTGGCAGAGGCTTCCCTGTGACCACAGGAGGCCACCTCAACAAGGACATAGGGTGTCAGGTGCAGTCCCATGGGGACAGCCAGCCACCTCCCCAGACCACCCCAGTCTGCTCCAGGGTCAGGGGCCACGTGTCCCAGTGGACGCCTGCTATCCCGATGTCATCAGCAACAATGCCCCCTTCACTGGACAGCGTCCCGTGGTGTCACCCGTGGCGGGCCCGGCATATACAGCCAGTGGACAGTGTCTGGCAAAGGAAAGGACATCTGGATGAATCCTGAAACAACAGTAGTGTCCTGAGGGGGCCCGAAGGGAGACCAGGGAGGGCGCCGATGTCTTCCTCCCTCTGCAAGTGGGTGGGTGGCGCCCGCCACAGGCGATCCGGCCCAGCAGGGGGCAGCGTAAGACTCCATGGGGTGGCCTCTTGCCCCTTCCCCAGCCCTCCCAGCCACCTGCCTCTGCTTGGGGTAATTAGTGCATTGAAAAGGGCTCGGGCAGAGCTGTAAAATACTATTTCTTTTACTTTTAGTCCAGATCTTGTTAGACTGCAGAAGGAGAGCCAGGGAGAGTTCTGCGAGCTCCTTCACTTTGCTGTTTGTGAGATGAATGAGGGTCTGTCACCCAAATCTACTTCTCAGCCCAAGATCACGGTTCTGTCTTCCGTTTGCAAATCTCAGTAGCTCTGTTTTCTCCAAAGTAGAGTGTGCCCGTTAGTGTCTAGGTCAGATGGGGTCGCTATTGGCATGTGGCCTGGGCCTCATCACTGTTTCATCCTGGCTGGTGCTCACTGTCCCAGGCACTGTGACTTTAGGGAGCTGGGCTGGTGGGGGTGTGAGGTGAGGCCCAGAAACCTTCCGGGGCTTTTTCCACCTGCCTCAGGTGTCCTGGACACCATTGTGGGGCAGGCGTGCCGTGCCATGGCCTGCCCTGGGGCCGATTGTCGCATGGCTGAGGAGGCCCTCAAGGCCGAGCAGAGCTTGCATTTCATTTTTCCTGCTGTGCTGTGTCCAAGTTTGTCTTGTGAACTCTCGCCGTGAAAAAGGTTAAAAGTCCAGGATCGCTGTACCACTCCTGTAATTAGTGGCGGTTGGTTTTTATAACTTAGCCCCTCAGACAAGTAAGATAACCTTCAACAGCAAACTAAATGACTTAATTGGAAAACACAAAAGCTGGCATTATTTCCAAGGATTTCTATAAGAAATATCTACAGAACGACATCTGTGATAAAGGAAGTGTGTAAATCAATGTAGGCAACAGTGTAACGTTTTTAGAATTGCATTCTTTCTCTGATGGCACACTTCTTGTGTTCAGTTTTATTACCCAAAACAAAGACCAAAGAAGGCCTGTCTCTCATTTGACTCTATATTTTTAATCTGCCTGTTTTAGAAATTGCCGTCTGTAGTAACCGCTCGCTGTGAGGACCCATCTTGACAGTCCAAGTGATTGTGACCAGTGATTCACGTCTTGTGTTTTTCTGCTCTTCTAAGAAAAAACAAAAGTATAAGTTATTGCTCAGCAATAATCATGTTGTTCATGAGTTAGCAACATGTCTTACTTTCTGATAGCATTATTATGTTTTATATTTTTGTTTACTGTATATTATGTGTGGTTTTATTTGGTATTTATTTGTGTTTTGAGGTCTTGCAATGTTTTTGTGTTTCTGATGCTAATAACTAAAGTTTGTAAGACTGTAGAATGCAAAACTTTGAAATGCTAAACTGTCTTATTAGAGGAAAATAAATCTGACTACGGAGTCTTGACTTCTTACCACACCGTGTCTCACAGGCTGGGCTCCCGGCGAGGGGCCCTCCTTCCTGCTGGGCCGGGGACAGGGCCTGGGCCGAGGCCTGTGTGGCTGTCCCGCTGCTGCCATCTTGAAATCCTCAGCAGTTTTGAGCAAGGGGCCCGCAAGGTGCATGTGGTCCTGCCTGTAGCCTGTCGCCTTCCTTCAGGCTCTGACCTCAAGGGAGTCCCGGGGGCCTGGCTCTCAAGTCTTTGCTTGGTCCAGAACAGGACCTCTGGCCCGCCGGCCCACAGACCTGGGATTGGTCTCCGCTCTACCGCTTTGTAGTGGAGGCTCAAGTTCCTCCTCTAGCATGGAAGGACAGCGCCTGACTCCTTTCTGAACCGAGGGGGTTATCGCTGGGTTAACACCAGTGCTGGTGTGCAGGCGGCTGTGGGCGCTCCATGCGGCAGCTTCCAAGCAGCTGCCCATGGCTGGGAGTTTGTGGGTCCTGGGCCAACACCGCCACAGCCACTGCGGCCCATCTTCATCCATCTAGGTGGTTGTCTGGGTCAGGCCTGGTTGGCAGGAAGCCCTGCATCTCCCTAGAGGGCCCCCAGATTATCAGGTGGGGGAACCACTCAGCCCTCCCCCAGTGTCCTACCCGCCACCCTGCTCAGCCCCTCCCTGTCCTCCAAGGCACAGCTCAGGGGCCAGGTGCAGAGGAGATGCCATTGGCCTCCAGTGTGGCCCACCAGGCAGCAGGAAGGGGTGGGCCCAGGAACAAGGGTCCTCCCTCAGGGTCCCAGGGCCTCGCCTGGGGGTCCTGCACTGGCCCATCAGCCTGGCCCTCTCTGCAGGTCCACCCTGCTCCCACCATGCCCAGGCTGGAAGCAGCCATGATGGGCCACCAGAGAGTCCTCCCAGGGCCCAGGCAGACTCTACCCTGCGTACACGATGGGAGCCTGTGGCTGCCTGGCTCCCAGGAGCTGCCCCAGGAGCACCACCTTGTTGGTCCCTTCACCTGGGGGGCCGCACGTCCTCACTCCCTATGGTGGAGGCCTGCGCTCCATCCACCTTCCAGGGCATTCAAGCCAGGGGTCCCCTGGCGGCCTCGACCACGCCAGAACACAGTGAGACCCAGCAGTGTGCCCCGGATACTGGGGAGTGTCAGCGCCACCTCAGGGGGCTGGCCAGCCAGGACTTCAGCAACTAGATTCTTTTCTTTCTCCCTTTTGGGATTTCTTTTTCTGGGTCCTGTAGGAAAGGAAGTGGGCAGGAAACCCGAAGGCCCACTGGGCTTGGACCTGCTGTTCGGGGCGCCGCAGGGACACCTGTGGAGCCAGCTTCAGCCCTGGGCTTCTGCACAGGTCTTGTCGTCCAGCGGCAAGAAGCAGGCTGATTGGGGGGTCTGAGGTGCTCCTCCCAGAGACTCAGGCTTTCTGCCCCCAACCTGATGTCCAGACCTCAAGGAGGAGGGGCCAAGTCCAGCCACAGGGGCAGACGAGGCCGTCACATGCCTCTGTCCTGCTCTTAACCGGGCGCTGGGAACAGAGCGTCATGGTCCAGGCCTGGAGAGGAAGCCAGGCTGCCTTGTGACTTCTACCTGCCTCCTCTCAGCTCAGGGGGACCAGGACAGGGCCACTGTGCTCTGAGCGACGAAGGAAATGAGACGGCAGCAGGTGCAGAGCGTCTCTCGCCAGGCCCCTGGCGCCCGGCTCTCGGGCAGCACTGTGAGGTGGTGTCGTGTCTGCACTCGAAGCAGAAGCAGTCCCCACGTGTCCAAACCCCACTGAGGACCACACTGGGGAAGAGCCTGGACTAAAACCCGAAACTACTTGGGGAGACAGGCCAGAGAGGAAGCCCAGGGCAGCCTGGGGTCGGGCCATGCACCCTGAACCCACCCCTGCTCTGTCGGCCTTCGGAGACCTTGGCGTCCAACGACACTCGGACCTGCTCGGGTGCCTTGTGAGACACTGCGGGAGTCACAGGTGGCAAAAGCCCAGACTGGATCCAGATTATGAAGTCCAGGGCATTTCCAGTTGCATAATCCAGTCCCAAATCAACAATTTCTTGTTACATAAAAAGACCAGGAGAACCAAAGGCTGTATGGAAGAAGTGTCGCCGCTGCCCGTGCCTTGACCCTGCGGTGGCAAGTTGCTCTGAGGCTGGAGGCCTGTGTCCTTTAAGTGCCTCGGTGTTGCCCAGGGGTCTTAATCCTTGATTACAAGTTAAAGGTTGAGGGAAAAGACAACTGTCAAACTGCCCTAAGCCCACGTCCTTCACTCCAGTGGTGGCTTCAAGTGGACCTGCTCCCAGTGACCCCCGACCCCAGGGTCGGCTCAGAGGCCGGAGCCAGGCCTC
The DNA here is from genome assembly GCA_004363605.1 of Indri indri. Taxonomy (NCBI): domain Eukaryota; kingdom Metazoa; phylum Chordata; class Mammalia; order Primates; family Indriidae; genus Indri; species Indri indri. Next base: position 53,444 of record RJWJ010003011.1, on the reverse strand, counting down.
AGGGACAGGCCGGCTCCTGCAGCAGGTGGGTGCCAGGAGCGGGGCACTGTACACGGGGTACACCCGTCTCCTCTTCTGTCAAAGGGGACACTGCTGGTGCCGCCCCAGGGTCGGCTTGGAAAGCTCCGAGGCCACACACCCAGAGGGAAACACCCAGACAGGGTGGCCAGCCCTGCACTGCTGGCCCAGGTCAGCTCTAACCAGCTGCAGGCACACGGGAGGTGGGAGACCACACGGGGGCCATGGCCTGGGCTCCAGAAGCTTCCACCTCCGCTTCCCCTGCATGGAGCTTGGGGCACTGTCACTGAGTTGATGGCTGCGTGGGGCAGTGAGGGCTTACTGTGGCCGTGCTTGTGGCCCCGGCCCCAGCACGGACAGCCTGTTCGCTGGGATGTCCCCACAGGCCAGGGAGACTGCTCTCGACCAGCCCTGGTCCTCAGACTGCCCTCATAAGTGGCCTCAGGTCACATCCATTCACACACCCTGGCTGGGCCAGCCTTGCTGGGACCCTACCCGGGAGGGACAGCGAATGTTTGCTGGTGCCCAGTCAGTGCCCCCACCTCCAGCTGTAGCTCCTGAGAACGTGCCCCTAACAACCCCTCAGTACAAAGGACAGGGAAGGTGACAAATTAACCCTCCCATCCGGAAGGAGGGGTGGAGGCAGAGGTGGGACAGTGGCTGGTCCCCGGCCTGGACCTTGCAGGAGCTTCTTGCAAGCAGAAGCATCTTGGGGCAGGCGCAGCTCCCCGGTGTTCTCTGCCCATGGATGAAGGGGCCCAACTGTGCCCCCAAGACTGGTGCTCCTGCCCCGCCAGGCCAGGGCTGCCGTGCCCTGTGAGGTGGGCACTAGTACCCCCATTTTGAAGGTGAAGGAATGAAACAGAGAGGCTAAATGAATTGTGCTGCCTCACATAGCATTTAATCCAGAACAGGGCCCAGGTCTGGTCTGACCATGGCTGGACACCAGCAGGGGTGCCCTGCCTGCCCCGGCCCAGCTCCATCCAAGCCAGTGGTGACCCCCCCAGTTCACACCCTCCAGGGCTCCCCTCTCAGTTGTATCCAACCCAGCCCCAGCAACAATGTGTCCCCAACTCACTCCCCTGGCCTTCCCTCCTCCTCCACCCCCAGTCTCCTGCCTCAGGGCCTTTCTGGGTCTTTCCTTTTCCTGCTGATTTCCCAGTTCCACCTGCCTCTCTCCCCACCCCCACCCATGTGGCCCGGCAGGGCTGCCGCTCCTGGACCTCCAGGAAGAGCTGAGAGCTGCAGAGTACGGCAATCCCTGCCTTGGTTGCTGGAAACAGGGACCAGTCAGAGACCTCCCTGAGACCCTACGGCAATGGCCTGGTCAGGGAGGTGGTGAATCCAGCTGTCCTGGGCCACCTTCCTCCACGTGGAGAGCACTGTGTGCACAAGGGAACCAACACAGGAGGGCAGCTGAGCCGAAAAGAGACAGACGGACACAGAGACTGAGCCCTAAGAGTAACCTCCAAGCCCCTGCTTCTACCTGAAGCAGCTTCGCCACGAGATTTCCTAGTTCCTCAAGGAAACTCTGTGGGGCTTTGTGTTTCTCCCACTTCCTGCTGCAGTCCTGACCAGTTTGCAAGCTTGTGCCCACATGTGTGCTCGAGTGGCCAGGGCACCTGTGCCTGTGGTCGGGGGCCTTCTGTGGCCCTTGCACACAGCACCTGCAGTGTGGACCGGCCACTCCTTGCCTCATGTCTCTCTCCTCAGTGGTCCCAGTACCCTGCGGCTGCTCAGGGCCAGGGGTGGTGCCTGACGCTTGGCTCGTGTGAGCTCCTCTCTGGGCCACCCTCTGACAGCTGGACCCGCCTACTGTTCCCACTCAGGGACACCCCTTTCAGGGTGGGGCATGCCACTACCCCACGGCCAGCCGGCCCCAGCCCCTCCTGTCCTGCCACCTGCAATTCAACCTCTGCATTGTGGCTGCAGCTGTGACCTCATCCTTCCTGTCTTGTGTTACTGTTGCCTCTTTTGGGACTCCCCCGACTGCCTAGGCGGCCTCACTGCCCGCTGCGCAGCACAGTCCCTCTGGGAATGGCCTGCCCGGGGGGCAGCGGTCAGAGGTTCTGTTTCCCTAAGTCCCGGCCATTTAACCCCCTGCAGCCTCCCCTGGGCACGGCCTGTAGCGCAGTCCACTTCCTGCGTCAGGAGAAGGAGCCCCAGTCTCTGGCAGACCTGGGCTCTGGGCCCCGGGCGGTGACGTTTGCTCAGCCCCACACATCTCTGCATCGAGAGCCAGAGGGGAGGGGTGCAGAGCCGGACACGCCAGGGTGGAAATCCAGGACGCCCAGTCACTAAAACTGCTTCCTTCCCCACGAGAAGCGATACAAGACGAAAGGCAAAACATGACCCAGAAATGTCCCCTCTGCTCCTGGTTGACGCTACCTCGGAGGATGGAACTTCCTGTAAGCCCAGCAGGGGGGCAAGGCCAAACCCCAGGACCTCGTGCGCCCACCCTCCTGGTCCCTGGCACGGGTGACGCTCCGAGGGCAGGTGCTTCTGCCCCACCAGGAGAGAGTCCGGCCAGAGAAGTCACAGCCCCTGCTCGGGGCATAAAAAGAGGCAGCACGCCCCCCAGCGGCGGGCTCCTTCCTCTGGTGAATTATCTTGCTCAGGAAGAAGCAAAGACTAGTTAGTCGGATAAAGGCACATTCATGCGGGAGGCATTGGCCCACCATCCCTCGGTCGGCCCACCCATCGTCCACCTCCCACAGGCCCACCCATCCATCCATCTATCGGCCACCCGCCATCCACCATCCACCACCATCCACCCACCCACCCACCATCCACCCATCCATCCATCCACCATCCACCCACCCACCCACCATCCACCCATCCATCCATCTATCCGCCACCCGCCATCCACCATCCACTCTTCCGCCACCCATGCCGCCCTCCATCAGTTGTCCAGGACTCGGCACCATTATTCTCCACAAAGGTGGACCATCCACGTATCTTCCCTCCACTCTCCTCCTCTGTCATCCGACCACCATCCACAGTCCATGCAGGCCCGGGCAGGAGGGGTCCTCGACAGGTGAGCAAACTAGGTTCAGCCCCAGGCTCCCAGGACACAGAAGGGGACAGCCCGCAAGGTGCTTCCTGCCCCGCCGCCCCACACTACCCGCATTTCACCAGGCAGGTCCGCAGGCCCTGGAGGGCGGTGCGGAGAGGCTGAATCCGAGGTGAATGTGTAACCGACCCCGGCGCCCCCACCCGCCCCGCCCGGTCACGTGGGCGCCGGGGGCAAAGTCCCCGCCAGCGAGCCGGAGCGGCAAGATGGGCGCGCGGGGCGGGCTGCTGCTGTGGCTGCAGCTGTGCGGTGAGCCGGGCGCGCTGACGCGGGCCGGGGGCGCGGGGGGCGGCAGGGGTTTGGGGGGCCCTGAATCCGGCCTGGGCCCCTCCTTGGGCGAGCGCAGGCGCGGCCTGGGCGAAGCGGGAGGCGACACCGCCACCGTCCTCAGCCCCTGCCCGGAGTAGCTACTGCGCTGTGGCTCCGCAGCCTGCCTCGGACTTGGTCCCTGAGCACCTGTGCCCCTGCCCTGAGCCCCTCACGGCTCCCTCCGGACATAGCCCCGGGTCAGGGCTCGGCTCTGCCCCCGCCCCGCCCCTTCTTCGCACGGCTGGGATGCGTTTTCTGCCGCAGCTCTTTCTGGCCCTGGTCGGACTCCTCCAGGAAGCCCTCCTGATTTCAAGGTGGAGGAAGAGGCCTGCGCTGCCCCATCCTCCTCCATGCCCCCGTTGTCACTGTCCTTGACCACCCTATCCTCTGCTTCAGCGCCGGGCAAACGGGGCGGGGCGGGGAGGCGATCCAGGTGGGCGTCCTGTAGGAGGGCACGTCCGAGCGGGCTCTGCAGATGCAGTAGAAGTCCGTCGGAGAGCGCGGAGGCAGGGCTCCCGCGGGGTCTGGCGTGACGCGCCAAGGGACCCCATCTGCGCCCCGGCTGTTACCCGCCGGGCTGCCGCGCTTCTCTGAGCGGGTCGTCCTCCCGGGGGGAGAGGACGTCCGGGCAAGAACAGGGCAGGCACTCAGTCGCCCCCTCCCCAGCGCTGACCCGGGCCGCCTACAAAGTCTGGATCCCCAACACTGACTTCGATGACGCCGCCAACTGGAGCCAGAACCGGACCCCGTGCGCGGGCGGCGCAGTCGCGTTCCCGGCAGACAAGGTGCCTTGGAGCCCCCACTGGGAGCCTGCGTGGCCGGGCGGGGGTGGGATTCTCCCGCCACCTGGTGCTGACGCGGCTTCGTCCCGCAGCTGGTGTCGGTCCTGGTGCGACAGGGTCACGCCATCTCCGACATGGTAAGGCGCCGGGCTGCGGCTGCTGCGGGCGGGGGCGACGGCCTGGCCCGCTCCTTCCTCGGCTGCCGCGTCCCCAGAGCGGCCCCGCCCGAGGTGGGCGCAGCTTCGGGCAGGTGGGGGGGTCCCAGGAGGGGCCGTCTGTGCCCCTGGAGAGGGAGGGAGGGCGCCTCCTCCCCCCAGCCCTCGGCCTCGGCCCCAGCGCGTCTTCCCCGAGGCTCGCTCTGGGGGAGCCTCCGCTGCACGCCCTCCCCGCGAAGCGCGTGCTTGTCCCGGTGACTGAAACTCCGCCTGAGGCCGCACGCAGCGCTGGTGTGCGGGATCCGGAGGGACGCAGGGGTTCCCTGACCGCGGGAGTCTGGGGACCGCTGCGTCCTGCGCCGGCCGGCAGCGTCGCGGAGAAGGGCCGACGTCTTCGCCCCAGCGCGGGGCCGAGTGCAGCCCTACGCCCAGCTAGGAATGCTTTTCACCTTTGTAAACGGTTGGGAAAGAACCAAAAGAAAAACATACTTTGTGGCACTTGAAAAGTACAGGAAATTCAATTTCAGTGTCCATAAAATGCAGTTTTATCGGTCACAGCCCAGCCCATTCGGTCTCCGTCCTCTGCGGCCTTGTCACATCACAAGGGCAGAGTCGCAGCCTCGAGGGCCGCGGGGCCCTGGGTGAAATCTTCGTACCGGACTTCGGACTCCTTGGAGGTGAAACCCCTCCCCGAGCGGCTGTCTTGTCACCTGTCCTGTCACCTGCGTGCCCACCAGCACCAGCCACCCCTTAGTGAGGGCGCCGCGAGCGGGGGCGGGGTCCCCGGGTCCCCGCAGGCCAGCAGGCAGGAGGCCGGTCCGCGGGGTCCAGCCCGAAGACTAAAGTGCGGCCGCGGGGCGGGAGGCCGCGGGGTGGGGGCGGCTGCTGCACCGTAGGCCCCGCCCCCGCAGCACGTGCGCAACCTCGGCAACCGCGCAGCGCGAGAGAGCAGCTGGGGCGCTGGAGCCCGGGACGCGCGGGCAGAGGAGTGGGGTCGAGGGGTGCGGGCTCCTGCCGCCGGCTTCGTTACTTTGATGATCTCCTTTGGGAGAGCTTGGGGAGCGATTTCCATTCTTCCTTCTTCATTCGTCCGTCCGTCCATCCATCCATCCGCGCGTACCCATTGACCAGGGCTCTCCGCCTGGCCCTGGCGTCCATCCCCGCCCTTTCCGGGGAACTAGGTAAGACGCCTGCTCCCCACCTGGTCCGCGACCCCTGCGATCCGCCGGGTAGGGCCGTCCTCCTCGCCCCGCTGGCGGCGCTGGCCCCGCTGCCCCGGGAGCCCGGGCGGGAACGGGGGCCGAGTGACCCGGCGCTGCCTTTGTTTCCTGGTTTGGAGCCCTGCCCCGCCGCTCCCGTGCCTCCCGTCTGCGCGGCTTTCTCGCGGGGCGTCCCCTGTGTCGCGCCCCCAGCCCGGCGAGGGTCGGCGCTCCGGGCGCGTCCGGTGCCGACTCGCCCGCGGCCCTGGGCGGAGTAGAACCTCCCTGCGGCCACCGGGGCAGGCCCGCCGCGCGGCCCCTGCGTGTCTGGCGTTTTGCTCGAGCACCCCCTCCCCCGCTGCTCCGCGGTCCCTGGGCGTCGCTGTGCCCCGCGGGGCGCGCGCGGGGCCGGTTCCCGCGACCTCTCGCCAGTCCCCGGCGGCGCGGGCTCTTGGCCTGTCCGGCGTCTGCCCCGCTTCGCCCTTCTGCTCCGAGGTGTTCTGGGGGTTGGTGGTTGCGGAGCAGCCGTGCCGTGGAGTAGGCGACCCGGAGCCCCCCGGCGCCGCCGCCACAAGCCTGCACTTCAGCGGCTTTCACCGTGCAGCGCGGGCTGGCTCCAGGTAGTTCCCGTCACCCATGTCCTCTGCTGTAGTCTTGCTGCCCCGCGCAGGGGTCTTGTGTGGCTAATTCGTAATTACTCTATAGGTTTGCTTTCCGTCATGCATGGTGCGCATATTTAAACATTATTCTCTAGGTGGTCATTTTTGCAAGTAACGACAGGTGTTCCTCGTCCTTTCCCGTCCTAACTCCTCTTTCTTTTCTTTCCGTGGGCTGGGACCGCTACTCTGTGTTAAACAAAAGCGATAAAAGTGGGCATCCCTGTCTTGTTCTCACGTTAGAGAGAAGCATTCCAAGTTTCTCCGTCCAGTGTAATGTCTGCCGCAGGTTTTCGGTATATAAACTTTATTCCACTGTGGAAATTCTACGCTATTGCTAGCTTGCTAACAGATTTTTTAAAAATCATAAACAGGGCCGGGTGCGGTGGCTCACGCCTGTAACCCTGGCACTCTGGGAGGCCGAAGCGAGAGGATCGCTTGAGGTCAGGAGTTCGAGACCAGCCTGAGCAAGAGCGAGACCCCCCGTCCCTACTAAAAATAGAAAACTAACTGGGTGTGGTGGTGCACACCTGTAGTATCTAGGCAGGAGGATCACTTGAGCCCAGGAGTTGAAGGTTGCAGTGAGCTATGATGATGCCATAGCACTCTAAGCCCAGAAGACAGAGCAAGACCTTGTCTCCAAAAAAAAAAAAAAAAAAAAAGAAAATCATAAATATGTTGAACTTTTTCAGTGTCTTTTTCTTTCTACACTGATTGAGATGTGTTCCCCCACCCCCTTTTTAAAAAGTTTCCTGAGGTTGAACTCTTCTTGCAAGACCGAGAGCCTCTGGGCACTTTCCCGTGGGGGCAGGTGAGGTCAAAGTACCACCTCTAGTGCAGGGTGCGGTGGCTCAGCCTGTAATCCTGGTGCTTTGGGAAGCCAGGTGGGAGGATCTCTGGAGACCAGGAGTTTGAGACCAGCCTCAGCAACACAGCGAGACTCCATCTCTTCAAAATGTACCACTTATTCAAAACAGTGGACTCCCCTCTGCCATAACCTACTGATTTTGCTGGCACAACACCCTCCACTGCCATCCGCTGGAACACCGCCATGCATGCCTGCCGGGTAGTCTGGATGGAGGAGTCCCCACTCCTCTGTCCCTGCATTCTTGGGACCTGAACCCTACTTGATCACCATGTATTTTTAAAATCTAATTTAAAGAAACTTTAAGATTTTATTTTATTTTTCATAGCATTTTTAGGCTCACAGCAAAATTCAGCGGAAGGTACAGAGATCCCCCGTGTACCCTGCGCCCAGGCACAGCCTCCCCCACCAAAGCGGTGTGTTTGTCACAGCTGATGAACCCGCAAGCATATCACTACCACCCAGAGTCTACAGTTCATTCACAGTCCACTGTTGGTTTTGTACAGCATTTTAAATATACACTATTGGCTCTAGTTTGCTAACATTTTATTTAGGATTTTTGCATCTGATTTATGAGTAAATTGGGCAGTTTTGACATTCTGAAATTTTCTAGAAATTGATAAATTTCATCTAGGTTTTCAAGTTTGGTAGTTCTATTGATTCTTAAAATCTTTTTTTAAGTTTTATTGATTTCTTAAAAACCTTTCAACATCTGTATCTTCCCTTGAACAAGCAAGTTCCTTAGTGCACGCCCGTGCCCTTGGGTCTCCCGCTCCCACTCCATCACATTTTAGTCTTAGTTTTTAGATTTTTAAAAACGCAACGATTAGCTTACCAAAGTATTCCATCACTCTTACTTCCCGTGTCTCTTGGAAGCTTCTGCTCCTTCTTACTTCCTCCGGGTGTGTGTTTGGGGCAGGCCTTTGTGAGCATCGTTCCTAAGCCATTTAGGCTTGTAGACATTTTTCTTATACCTTCACATTTGAACAGCAGTTTGGCTGGATAGAAAATTCGAGATTCAAAGTTCTTTTCCTTCCATATATAAAATATTACGCTATCATCTTTTTGCATCCATTGTTGATGCTGAGAAATCTGAATCTGCATTTTTTTTCCTTCCTGGGCGACCTGTTCTTTCTCTCTGAAGCTTGCAGAAGTTCTCTTCGCCCCTGATATTCACGGACGTACTAGCCCCTGTGTAGGTGCGGCTCTTGGCACTCCGTGGGACCATTAGGTCTGAGGTTTCCCAACTTGCTTCAAATCTGGAAAGTTCATCTTCATTTTTTCTTCAAATACTTTCTCTTCTCCCCCACCTTGCATGTGAATTCTGGCTCTTGCATGTCTGCCCCCGTGTCTCCAGGTTTTTCCCTGTCTCCTGCTGGCTCCTGGGGTGCTCCCCATGAACACCCGAGTCATCTTCAGCGGGATCAGTCTTGACGTTATCCCACCAGTTGTGCTCATCCATCCAGCTGCTGGGATTTTCATATTGATAGCTGTCCCTTTGCTTCTTTTGAGAAGTGTGTTCTTGGTCATGCTTCACACTTCCAATACCTCTACTTCCAGAGGTGCTGTTGTGCTTCCGGCACATTCCTGCCCTCTGTCCCAAGCTCCTCTGGCATCTGTAGGGGAGCTGCCTTGCTGTCCAGTGCGGCACCTTCAGGTGTGCGCGCAGCTGACCTGGGACCTCACACGCTGGGTGTTGGTCTGCTGGTCTGGGAAGGGCTGAAGGGCAGGCCCTGCCCCCTCTAAGGTGGGACAGGAGGCTGTGCCCGGCGGACCCTGACAGTGCTGAGGCCCCTGCACCGACCAGCTCCCCTGACCCAGGCCGCCCCTCAACCCCTGATGGAAAAGCATGGGGGAGGGTGAAAGAGAAAGGGGGGGCCTGGGACTTGGGGGGCAGTGGGAGCGAGGGGCGGCTGGTTAGTCACCCTCATTTCAGCGGACACCTGAGGCCTGGGCTGTGGCCCAGCTACTGTGGGGAGGAGCTGCCATGGTGGAACCCAGGCCTGGGGGATGACAGGGGCGACTTTAAGGCGCCCTTACCCTCCCTGCCTCCGCCGGCACCCCTCTGCCCCACCCCGAACCCCCCTCCCCCGCCGCCGGTGCTGCGAGCTGCCTTTAGGCTCCCCAGGGCTTGTCAACGTGTTGAAGTTAGTTCCTGGAGCCCTTCCCTTGTACAGTTTCTCAGGGGGATGGGGAGGGCAACAGCCCTGGCAGGTGTCACCCCCTGCCCCAAGCTCCCCAGGGTCCTGCTTCTCAACCTGTGTGACCCTCCGGCTCAGAGTTACAGGACACTGGAGCCTTTGCACACGCTGTCTCCCCCCAACCCCGCGCAGAACACTCTTGCCCTTCCTTTCCATGGCTGCGTCCTACTCGCCCTGCTAGCCTCGACCCTGATCTCGCCCTGGCGGGTTCCGTGGTCACGGTGCGGGACCTCCTCCCTGGGGACCCCGGGCGCGGGGATGCGTGCGGAGCCCGCCGGGACAACCGCCTGGTGCCGCCTCAGCCCGCGCCTCCTGCAGCTCCTGCCGCTGGATGGGGAACTCGTCCTGGCCTCGGGAGCGGAATTCAGTGCCTCAGACGCGGGCTCTCACCCGGACTGCAGCGCGGGTGAGGCCACCGGGCCGGGGACGCGGCTGGGGAGGGCGTGTCCAGAGGCAGGACCAGAGGGGGTGTCCAGGGGGCGGGGCAATTGAGGGCGTGCCCATGGGCGGGGCTCGGGAAGGGCGTGTCCAGAGGCAGGACCAGGAGGGGGCGTCCAGGGGGCGGGGCAGTTGAGGGCGTGCCCAAGGGCGGGGCCCGGGGAGAGGGCGTGTCCAGAGGCAGGACCGGGAGGAGGGCGTGTCCAAGGGCGGGGCGTGTGCGGGTGGAGCTCAGGGACCTGCGGCCTCCCAGGCGCCCCGGCGCTCTTCCGCGACCCCGACCGCTTCTCTTGGCATGACCCGCACCTGTGGCGCTCTGGGGACGAGGCGCGTGGCCTCTTCTTTGTGGACGCCGACCGCGTGCCCTGCCGCCACGACGACGTCGTGTTCCCGTCCGACGCCTTCCGCGCGGGGCTCGCGGGCGCCGTGCGCGTGCGCAGCGTGTCGGCTCTGGGCCGGGTGAGCGGCGGGGGCGGGGTCCTTCCCACGGTCCCGCACCCGCCTCCGGGCCCCGCGCTCAGACGGTGTCTACGCTCCGGGCGGCCCCGCTGTGCCCGCTCCCGCAGACGTTCACGCGCGCCGAGGACCTGGCCGCCTTCCTGGCGTCCCGCGCGGGCCGCCTGCGCTTCCACGGGCCGGGCGCGCTGAGCGTGGGCGCCGAGGCCTGCGCCGACCCGTCGGGCTGCGTCTGCGGCAACGCCGAGGTGAGCGCGGGGTCAGGGGTTAGGGGGCGCCGCCCTTGGTCCCCGCCGTCCGCCCTCTGGGCGCAGACCGCCGCGCCCGCTTCCCCAGGCCGAGCCGTGGATCTGCGCGGCCCTGCTGCAGCCCCTGGGCGGCCGCTGTCCCCCGGCCGCCTGCCACGACGCCCTCCGGCCTCAGGGACAGTGCTGCGACCTCTGCGGTGAGCACCCCGGCCCCTCTTGCTGGGACAGACCCTGACTTGTTTCCGGCCTCAGTTTCTCTGTCCGACCGGGATCCACGGTGCTAACTCTGCCCTCCTACCGCAGGAGCCATCGTGTCGCTGACGCACGGTCCAGCGTTTGACCTGGAGCGGTACCGGGCGCGGCTGCTGGACACCTTTCTGGCCTCCGTAATGGGGACGCGGCACGGGGGGTGGGGGGGTCCGATCCCGGCCATACCGCCTCGGACACCTCACCGCAGGGCCTCCGGGGCCCCGCCGCGCGGCCCACTGCCTGCCACCTGCCCCTGCCCCGGCGTCCCCGCAGGCTCGAGGGGCTGAGTCCCGGGCCAACGCTGTCCCCTTCCCCAGCCTCAGTACCAGGGGCTGCAAGTGGCCGTGTCCAAGGTGCCGCGCTCGCCCCAGCTCCGCGAGGCAGACACGGAGATCCAGGTGGTGCTGGCGGAGACCAGGCCCGAGACGGGCGGCGCGGCGCGGCTGGCACGGGCCCTCCTGGCAGACGTCGCCGAGCACGGTACCGCGCGCCCCGCTCGGCCCCCGCCCCCGCCCGCCGCGTCCGGAGACTGAGCCGGTCCCCCCGTTGCAGGCGAGGCCCTCGGGGTCCTGGCGGCCGCCGTGCGGGAGTCGGGCGCGCCCGTCGGGGGCGGCTCCGCACCGGGGCTAGTGGGCGGCGCAGTGGCGGCCACGCTGCTGCTGGTGCTGCTGGCGCTGCTAGTGCTGCTGGCGCTGCTGGCGGTGGTGCTGCTGCTACGCCGCGCGGGGCGGCTCAGGTACCTGGGCCGGGCCGGGCCGGGCCGGGCCGGGCGGGCGGGGCGGGCGGGGCGGGCGTCGTCCCCAGGGGCTCACGCCGCGTGCCCGCCCAGGTGGAGCTGGCGCGAGCAGGCGGCCCCCGCGCCGGCCGGGGCGCCGCTGGGCTTCCATAACCCGGTGTTCGACGCGGCCGCCTCCAAGGAGCGGGTGAGGGTCCAGGGCCCGGGAGGGCGTGCGGGGCTTCCCCGGGGCGGGGTCTCAGCGCCCGCAGCCCCCTGAGCCTGTGTCCCCGCAGCCCCCTGCGAGGCCTTCCAGCCTGGCCCTGAAGGCGGACGCCCCGGGCACCAGCCACAGCTACTTCGTTAACCCGCTGTTTGCCGGGGCCGAGGCCGAGGCCTGAGCCGCCGCCAGTCCCGCTTTGCCTGACCTGCCGGCTCCCCCGCTCCGCCACCCTAACCTCCTCCCCGTTCCCCGCTGAAGGACAAGGACAGGCCTTGTCCAATAAAGGGTTCCGTGCACCTGCTGTCAACCTGAACCTGCGGCCTCCTGCGCCACCTTGGCCCCTGCCTGCTTAGGAGCTGGGAGGCGGGCCTGGCACCTGCCGGTCCCGGGCTGCACAGCGGGAGGGTCCTGCCTGGCCACCCGCTGAAGGCAGCCCTGGGTGCTACCTGTGGAGTGGCGTGGGGCCGACCCGTAAGCAGACAAGCCCAGGGCGGGCCAGAGGCTCCGGTCTGTGAAGTTGAACCCAGAAGTGAGAGGGCGGCGCCCCCATCTCTGAAGGAGCTGCCAGGAAAGAACCTGCCCCAAGCAAGGGACAGGGAGACGAGGGCTGTCCCCTACCCACGTCACCATGGTGCCAAGCTGCTCGGGCCCAGGCCCCACTGAGCTAGGACAGGGAAAGGACCCGCCAGGTGGACAGGGACAGCCTTGGGCAACATTCTGGAGGGACAGGGCAGGCCTGTCCCCTCTGGAGGGGCACCGAGAGGCGCTGGGACAGGGCTGCGTGACAGTGCATGGAACATGTCAGAGTGCTGGGGGTGGGTCCTGCTGGGCAGGCAGCCCATGGTGCCAGGTGTTTGGTGTCTGTCACTGCAAGGCCAGGCCTTGCACTCCTCCTCCGAGGTGGCTCTGACCTAGGGGCAGGGTGCCAGCACCGAGTAGTCTGGAGTTAGGACACCCACCTGGCACTTCACAGGCCATGGCAGAAGGCAGATTGTAATGGAGTCACACTGTGTGTGTGTGTGTGCCACCGTGCTGACACAGACAAGGGCAGCAAGTCCATGTGCACAGCGTGGACTTCTGTGTAACCAGCAACTGGGTCTGAAACATCACTGGTCCCCCGAGTTGTGGCCCGGCCCCCACTTAGGAGTTTCTGACTGGGGGACTCCTCTAGCCACTGAGGCGTCCCATGAGCAGGATCAGGGGACTGCGCTCTCCATGGCCACATCTGGCTGTGGTGCTCACTCAGGTGCGGTTGGAATTTGTCACTCGATGCTGTAGAGCTGTGGTCCCCAAAGCCTGGGTTGTGGACTGGCATGGGTCTGTGGCCTGTTAGGAACGGGGCTGCACAGCAGGAGGTGAGCGGTGGATGAGTGAGCGAAGCTTCACCTGTATTCACAGCTGCTCCCCATCGCTGCATCACAGCCTAAGTGCCGCCACCTGTCAGACTGGTGGCCTTAGATTCTCACAGGAATGCGAACCCTACTGTAAACTGTGCATGCAAGGTGGCGGCTCCTTATGAGAATCCAGTGCCCGATGATCTGGGGTGGGGCTGAGCCGGTGATGCCAGCGCTAGGGAGCGGCTGCAAATACAGATCTTCATTAGCAGAGAGGTTTGACTGCATAATACATGTGATGCGCTTGAATCACCCCGAAACCATCCCCCCCACACACCCTCCTGCCCCCATCTGTGGAAAACTTGTCTTCCATGAAACCAGTCCCTGGTGCCAGAAAGGTAGGGGACTGCTGTTATACAGCATTCCATTGTGTGAATGCCACAGTTCATTAATTTTTTTTTTCCAAGAGCTAAAATTTCATATTTAAAAAGTGGCTGACACTTGCGCGCTGTTTCAGACCCAGCACAGGCGCTTAGCAGTCACTGCTGGCTTCAACGCCAGATGGGGGAGCTGGGAGCTAAGCCTGTCCGACCCCGAAGCTCCACCACCCACCCAACACTCACTGAGGCGCATTTTTCAGGTTTTTCAGCTGCTGTAGTTCAGCAAGGTGTTTTTGGAAGGCTCCTGTGCCTGTGTGGCCACTGCTGCTGCCACCCCTCACTCCCATTTTGGTGGGCAGGTGGGAGGGCTGCAGGCTGTCCCTTGGCAAGTCAGGTGTGAGGCCCGACTTGCCCAGGAATCGGGAATGGATCTTAAAATTAGCTATGCTCCTTCCTGGCAGTGATCACCATGCCCCAGTGAGAAGGTCCCTCCACTGGATCCTGGGTGACTGTGCCGAGTGGCCCCACTGCTGGCGTGGGCTGTAAGGAAGCTCCGTGCTTCCGTGGGAGCTGCTTGTTTTGGCAGCAGACACAGGCCGTGCTGAGTGGCACAGAGCAGCAGGGTCCCAGGCAGCTCCCTGCCACCGCTCTCTCCTTGCACCGCCCTCTTTGACAGGTGCTGTACGTCCCTCACCTGGCCAATGACTAACTAGAGGTCTCAGAGAGGCAAGCAGGACCCAACTCCCCACATAATTTGGGGAAGCTGAGACCCTCCCACCAGCATGCCCCACCCCAGTGTCATCTCCCACCCTGGCCTGTGCCTTCAGGCTGCTGCAGGGGCCAGTGTGTGTGGATGAAGACAGGTGAGCCTGCTGGGCAGCTCCCTTGTGGGGCCCTCAGGCTGCCCTGGGCCACAGGCAGGCCGCTGTCCTCCTACCCAGGGCCGCCCTCCCCGTGCCCTTGCGGGCTCCCCCGCGCTCAGCCTGAAATTCGAGCTCCTTGGCTACTACTTGGCCTCTACTTGGCCTCAGCTGAGGCCTCTCAGTGGGACCTGGAAACCCAGCAGAAGCGCTTGGCCAGACTGCCCTCTCCGCAGCCCACAGCCAGTGCCTGGCCCAGCCTAACGGGGCACAGGTGTAGCCACTGGGGACCCCCTCGGCGCTGGAGGCTGCCCCTGCCTCACGGACACCAGCAGCTTTCTGTGCGACCTCCCAGGGAATCACCAAGAACAGCTTCCGCAGACAGGGTGGCGCTGCGACTGGTTTTGGGGGAGGAATTTCCACGTCGGGCCACTTCTGGGGAGCCCAAACACGCTCAGGAGACCCAGCATCACATCGAGACCACTGAGAACTTTAAAACTGCTGTCGTCTGCTTTATTGACAGGTAAATTGTTCAAAAATGTTCTCACGATTCAATAATTACAAAGACTCAGACTTACATTAAAAAAGTAAAAACCAGAACCCCCAGCAGGTGCCCGCCCAGCAGACGGCCCAGGAGGGCAGGTGGGGTGGGCAGGTGCTGGGCGGTGCCAGGTCACTCAGTGCCGACTCGGGGAAGTGCGTGTCCTGAACAGCCTTGCCAAGCAGTCGACCAGTGGAAGGACGGGAAGCCCGCCCTGAGCCGAGGACAAGCTAGCTGTATCTGCTGCCACAGTTAATCACAAGCCTTAAATGAGACAGGGCCACAGACCCGATCACTCAACATATACAAGGAAGGGTGAGGTTAAATACACTCGCAGGGCGTCACCACGCTGTGGGCCGGGGCCACTGTGCAGGAGTGTGCCGGGTGATTCTACATGATCCATATGGGCTACTAATCACTGGGGCTCCATGCAGGGGCAGGACTGGGTGGGGAGGGGTGGGGGTGTCCCAGTGCCTGCTGCGCAGCACCCTGGGGCTCTGGCCTCAGCCCAGCAGGCCACAGGGCCTGCCTGTACCACACTTGCTAGTTTTACGGCAGGAGGCAGAAGCCATGGAATTGAGTGGAAAACAGCACAGCTGACTTCACAGTAGTAGATACTGGTGACACTTCATGGCTGTGACCCAGAATGAACTAACACTCGGGAATGTGGGGTGTCACTGGTCCCAGGCCTCTGTCCACACCGAGGTGGTCAGCAGGGATTTCAATGTAATGGCTACATGAGTAAAAAGGCCACAAACTGACCTCCACTTCCCTCTGCCTTCAAGATTTTAGTGACACTGGGAAAGGTATACAACCATCCTGCTACTTTCCTAAGGTCCTAGGACACAGGAGAAGACTAGTCACTGAGGCCACGTCCCGAGCTGTCTGCTTCCTAAGCAGGCCACGTTCTAATGGGTTTCTGCAGAGGGAGCTGGCGTCGGTGGAGCCCACACGCCTTCCCGGGATGTTAGGGGTGGGAGAGAGGCTGTGTGGTGGTCCTTCATGTGCAAACGGAGTAGTGTCACCTCACAGCTGTGCAGACGAATGGATCTGGTCTGAGCTAATTGCCACGAACAATGCGGCATAAAACTGATTATTATAATAAAGATTTTTCTTCATCTTCATATCTACAAATTGATTCTACATTTCCTTGGACAACACTGGAGGGTCAGCTCAGTCTTGGCACTGATGTTGGAGGCCATCCCCAGCTCCTTGGCCCCATGGTGGTGGGCTGGCGGCTTCAGGCGTCGCAGGTTGGCTGCTCCAGGCCTTCAAGGGGGAGCTGGCTCCGGTGGGGGGAGTTGGGGCTTGGCGGGCCGCTGGGGTTGGAGCTGTTCGATGGGGTTGAGTGTTTGGTGGAGTCTGAATCAGGCTGTTAAACAAAGAGGGCAGCGTGAACACCAATTGCCCTGGGCCAAGCAGGCACATGTGCCTGGCCACATGCAAATGTCTGCTCAGAAACAGACGCAGCAAATGCTCTTTTCCTTTTTTATAATGAGAACACACATTTTATACAGTTATTCCTCAAGCTTGTTGGTAAGAATCATAAACTAATATCTAACTGTACTCACAAATGACTTAGTAATTATAATTACAAAAGAGAAAGAGCAACTGTGTAGTGAAGAAACCATACAACCTGCAACCAAGTGGCCCAAAGTCACAAACATGACACTTTCATGGGCAAGATGCTAGGAATAGAGCGGAACTTCCTCAACACAATAAAGGGCATTTAATGAAAAACCCACAGCTAACTTCATACTCAGTGGTGAGACAAAGCTTTCCCCCTAAGATCAGGAATGAGACAAGGACATCCACTTTCACTGCTGCTACTCAACATGGCACTAGAAGTTCTAGCCAGAGCAATGAGGCAAGAAAAATAAAAGAAGTAACACTATCTCTATTTGCAGATGACAATTCTATACCTAGAAAATCCCAAAGAGTTCATAAGAAACTGCTGAACAAATTCAGCAAAGTTGTAGGGTACAAGATCAATACACAAAAACCAGTTGTGTTTCTATACACCAGCAATGAACAATCTGAAAAAGAAACAGAAAAATAATTCCATTTACAATAGTATCCAAAAGAATGAAATAGCTAGAAATAAATTTAACCAAGGAAGTGAAAAATCTGTACACTATAAATTGCAAAACACTGCTGAAAAAAAATTAATAAGGCCTAAATGAATATTCATGGAGTGGAAGACTTGATATTGCTAAGATGGCATTACTCCCCAAAGTGATCTACAGATTCAAGGCAATCTCTATTGAAATTCCAGTGGCTTTTTTCGCAGAAATGAAAAAGTCAATCCTCAAATTCATATGGAATTGCAAGGGGCCCTGAATAGTCAAAACAATATTAAAAAAGAAAAAGTTGAAGGACCCACACTCCCCAAACATACTACTTTGAAAAGGACTATGTAACAATGTGGGTCTGGTGTGAGGAGAGACATACAGACCAATGGGATAGAATGGAAGGTCCAGACATAAATCTATACACCTGTGGCCAACTGATTCTCCATAAGGGTGCCAAAACCATCCAATGGGGGGAAGAACAGACTCTTCAGCAAATGGTGCTGGATATCCACATGGAGAAGAACGAAGTTGGACTCCTACCTTACACCATATAGAAAAATTATCTCAAGATGGGTCAATGACCTAAATATAAAAGCTAAAACCATAAACTCGTAGATGAAAACAGGAGTAAATCTTCATCACCCTGGATTTGGCAATGGATTCTTAGATACCACACCAAAAGCATGAGTGACAACAAAAAATAGACAAACTTAGAAATTTTATACATCAAAGGACATTATCAAGAATGTGAAATGACATCCTACAGAATGGGAGAAAATATTTGCAAATCATGTATCTGATAAGGGCCTAGTATTCAGAATGAATAATTAACTCTTACAACTCAACCACAACAAGCCAAACCAATTAAAATTAGGTAAAGGCCCTGAGTAGGCATTTCTCCAAAGAAGCTACAGGAATGGCCAAGAAGCATATGAAAAAATGTTCAACGTGATTAGTCATTAGGGAATGCAAATCAAAACCACAATCAGGTACCACTTCATACCCACTAGTATGACTATTAGGAAAAAGAAGAAAAAAAAGGAAAATAACATGTATTGGTGAGGATGTGGAAAAATTAGAACCCTCATACACTGCCAGTGGGAATATAAACTGGTACAGCCCTGCAGAAAACAATTTGGCAGTACCTCAAAGTTAAACACAGAATTACTGTATAAACCCAGCAATTCCATTGCTAGGTGTATATTCAAAAGTAGTGAAAACAGGTACTTAAACAAACACATGTACACGTATGTTCACAACAGCACTATTCACAACAGCCAAAGATGGAAGTAGCCCCGGCGTTCATCAGTGGGAGATGGGAACAGACTGGTCTGTGCAAACAATGGAATACTATTTACCAATAAAAATGAGGCACTGACAAATGCTACAAGGGTGAACCTCAAAAACATGCAAAGTGAGAGAAGCCAGACAAAAAAGGCCAAATACCCATTCATGTACAAAAGGCGCCTCACTGCATTTCTGTGAACTGTCCAGAACGGAATCCGCAGACACAGCACGGGTGGTCCCAAGGGCTGAGGGGGGGATAGGGAAGTGCTGCAAGGGTGGGGTTGACTTTGGCATGATGGGGATGTTCCTAACGTGACAGAAGTGGTGACTGCACAACACTGTGAATGTACCAAATGCCACTGAGTTGTTCCCTTTAAAACGGCTACTTTATGTTTTATGAATTTCACTGAAGTTTAAAAGGGAACAAGGTCAGTGCAGAGGAGACAGGTGCCGTGTGCCTCAGGATGCAGCACCCCGAGGGCCACCAAGTCCTCTGAGTGGTGCCGCAGCCTGGGACACAAGTCTGAACCTCGGACAAACCAAACCGAGGGGCCACCCGTAAGAGTGACGCACTCACTACAGACATGCGAGAGCCAGGCCGCGTGCCTGCTCCAGAGTGAAGGGTGACCACGTGCGAGGTGTAACCACGGACTGGGACTTGTGCCGGAAAAAGATGTGCTATAAAGGACATTATTGGGACAACTGAAAAAACTGGAATATGCAGGTAGCTGTGCTGGGTTACGTAAGAGAACAGGAGGAGCGTGTGTGAGTGTGTATGTGTGCACACGCTTACACGCATTTACTTATTCCCTTGGCATCGCTGGGCCAGCTGGGGGACACGTGAAAGGTTCCTGGGAGGGCGGTGCAGGACCAGCATAACTCTCCTGGGTGTGGCCCTGTGGCTGGGGAAGAGGCCCTGTCTCAGAGGTACTCCCAAGTGCCCTGATGTTGCAACTCACTTTTAACTGGTCCTTCCAGAAAAATTAAACAGGGCAAAATTAGTTAGTTAAGTCACATATGGGTTATTCACACTATTATTCTTGCAACTTTTGTGGAGGCTTGAAGTTTTTCAAAATAGATGGTTGAGGGGGGAAAAAAAAAGTAAAATAAGGGGCAGAGGACCAACCTCTAAAAGCCACCAATTGCAGGCAGGTTTCTTTTTTTGAGAGTCTCGCTCTGTTGCTCTGGGTAGAGTGCCGTGGCCTCAGCCTAGCTCACAGCCACCTCAAACTCCTGGGCTCAAGTGATG
Organism: Indri indri; assembly: GCA_004363605.1. NCBI lineage: Eukaryota > Metazoa > Chordata > Mammalia > Primates > Indriidae > Indri > Indri indri. Next base: position 34,134 of record RJWJ010003011.1, on the reverse strand, counting down.
CTCCTGCCTCAGCCTCCCAGGTAGCTGGGACTACAGGTGTGCACCACCATGCCTGGCTAATTTTTTCTATTTCTAGAGACGGGGTCTCGCTCTTGCTCAGGCTGGTCTCAAACTCCTGACCTCAAGCGATCCTCCCTCCTTGGCCTCCCAGAGTGCTAGGCGTGAGCCACTGCACCCGGCCCCAATTGCAGGTAGTTTTAAAGGGAAGCCTATGAAACCTTTAAGGAGAGAAAATTCCCATGTTATGGTAACTCAGAGACATAAACTTCTTAACTCAGAGCTTGAGCTGGCATGGCCCTGAAAACAAAGCTGGCCAAAGACAGCACAGAAAAAGAAAGGCACAGGTCAACTTTACTGATAAGCACAGACATAAAACCTGTAAGTAACATGCTCACAAACAGAATCTACCAATCTAGGAGTGTACCAAAAGTGTAGCACTTCACAGCCGGGCAAGGTGGCTCATGCCTATAGTCCCAGCACTTTGGGAGGCTGAGGCAGGAGGATCGCTTAAGCCCAGGAGTTGGAGGCTGCAGTGACTATGATTGTGCCACAGCACTCCAGCCTGGGAGACAGAGCAAGACCTTGTTTCTTAAAGAAATAAAAACACTTCATGACCAAGGAGGATTTATTCTAAGGATGCAAGGAAATCTACTATAATGACTCACAACATCAACAGGTGGTAGGAGAAAACCTACCAAAGGAAGATCTTTTTGGAAAATGCTAAAGAAGCATCTGATCAGTGTCCGTCACCCATTCTTACTGGAAACTCCTCCAAGCTAGGAGAGAAAAACACCTCCTGAGCCAGGTGACGCCAGTCTCCGTGGAGACCCAGGCAGCCCCGGAGCCCTGGCCAGTGCCCGAGAGAGGCAGCGCACGGGCGCACACACCACCTTGATCTTTCACACACGCTCACGCACACTTTCAATACGGAATGACACACAGAAGAGAAAACCCCGCAAAGCTTTGGAAGAGACTCAGAGAATATTTGTTATCTTAACTGACAAAGACCAACTGGGCTGTGGGAAAATTACAAATTTTGTATGACAAAAAGACCTTAAAATTAAAAGTTTAGTGATACTGGGAACAGTATTTGCAACTGATAATAAGCACAGTTCCTAGAGAGCCCCTATAAAGCACCCAGGGAAAGGCAGATGGTGGTGAGAAGGCAGACGTCACAGAGGACGAAACAACCACAGCAGGGACCAGGCCACGTGGGGTGGACCTGCTGTCAGTTCAGCAGCGAAAGCCCCACCTCCCTCTTGCAGGAAGCACCGAGGGCAGGACACGCAGGAGCTGCTGCTTCGGCTTCGGCGCTGGCCGTTCCCCTCCTCGTCCATCTGCACGCTGGGGAAACTAAGGCGCAGAGCGCAAGGCCTCACAGTGCGTGAGGACACTGCTAGCAGGAGCAGGGTCTGGTCCCTGAATTGGCCCCCACACCCCGACGCCAAGTGGCCATCCCAAAAGGAGGGGGAAAGCAGAGGCAGCATGGAAGGCCCTCCCAGACCAAAGCAGCCACCCCCTGTCACATTTAAATCCATTCAACTCCACAGGGAAGACCAGCAGGTGGTGGCTGGGGAGGGGGGTGCGGGGTGGGTGGAAAGCTTTCGTTCCTGGTCGGGCAGTGTGACAGCCCCCGGCCCGGGAGGTGGCCCAGCACTGGCTCGAACTGCCTCTCCTGGGTCTGGCAGAGGCTGTGGCTCAGGCTGGACTGGAGAAGGGTCTGCGCCCTCCCCCTCTTCAGCCTTACCCCCTCAGCACGGCCCTGAAGGTGTGAGCGGGGGGCCCAGCACCAGGCTGCTTTTCCTCCTGCAGTGCACGTTTAGCCGACCCCTGCCCTGCCTCTCAGCCCGCGGGGCCCCGGGTCTGCTTCCTGGGAGACGAGGCACCTTTCTCTGCACACGGACCCTGCAAGTGCTTGGGCCACTCTGCTGCACCTGGGCAAGTCTCACCTCTTTGTCAAAGTCCTGGTCGGGATCAGACATACTTCTCAGAGGCACGGTCACCCCGGGCTCTGATCCACCTACAGAACCAGAATAGCTTTTATCTCGGGGGAAAAAAAATCCAGAACAGAATTGAAAGCCTGGGTTCCCACCATCCAGCCTCCTCACCCTGGGACCTGCCCCCCTGCCCCAGCTGCAGGAGCTACGCCTCCCCGGTACCTGACGAGGGCCACGAGATGTAGGGCTTGTTCCTGGATGGAGGCTGCCGGGCTGGGCCACAGGGAGCCGGGCTGGGCCTTTCCTCCTGGGAGGGGGCCGCAGCGCTCTGCACAGAGAGAGCAGCAGGTCAGCACTCGGGCACCAGGGGGCCCCGGCAGAATAGTGGCCCCAGCTCTCAAGGAGCAAACTGGGGCCAAGAGGACTGTCTGGACAAGGGCCTGGGGACAGTTAAGGAACTAAGAATTGGCAACTCTGGACCAAGTCAGATCCTATAGAAAATACACTTTCTTAACTAAAAAAGAAAAAATATGTTACTTGCTCATACTGAGGTGTTATTTTGATATCATCATCTGATAGCTAATTCCCTTAATGAAACACTAACAGGCTGAGATGGTGACTGACACCAACGGACACCTGTACTGTCACAGTGCCCAGGAGGGGCACAGGGGCTAGTGCCCATAAGGCCTACTGAGGAGGGACATACTCGTAGAGGGAGTTTCAGCTGAACGGGATCGCACGACAGATGCTCCAGGTCAGAGCCGAGTGCTGAGGAGGACCGGACAGCCTTAGTGGGCCCCGCCGTGGGGAAATCTGCACAGACTCGGGGGCCTGCAGAGAGGAGGGGATAGAGCCCCCCACCCACCTTCCCCACGCCCTGGCTGGGGAACGCACCAGAGGCAGGTCCATGAGCACCTGCATTCCATCACCCGGGCCCATGTGAGCCACATGGTTGAAGTTCGTGGGATTGGATATCATCTTGGATCTCAACTCTGGGTCTCTAAGCATCTCTCTGGGGAAAAAAAAGAAATATGTTTGAGATTCATGAATGTGTGAAAATCCTCTGGCTGTAATGCACCCCCTGCTAGCGCCAGGTGGAGCTGGCCCTGTGGGCTCCGGCTCCTACCGTCGCTGCTGCAATCTCTCTTCCTCTGGAACCTTGAAGACAAATCGCCTTTTGCTTCTGGTTCGAAGCATCTGCTTCTTGCTGTTGTCAGAAGTGTCTGGCACATTGAGGACGGCTCCTGCACAACGAGGGACAGTGCACAGTGACTGTGGCCGCAGTGCAAGTCCTTCATGTAAGACAAAGGCCGCTGCACCCGAGACAACGGCCACATGTGCTGCGACAGACAGCGCAGGCCCAGGCCGTCTGAAAGGCTGTCCTCCCCTCCGCTCCCACCTGCTGAGAAAGACCTACCCGAGAACTTGCTCTTGAAGTAGATCAGGCGTGGAGGCTCGCAGCTGAGGAGGTTGAGGGTGCCTTCAGAGTTCAGCGGCCTTATCTGCATCGGAACAGAGGCAGGAGGTAAGCGCGTGCCCTGGGGCAGACCAGGAGGACCCTGCCCGCAGCGAGGAGGGCGCGGAGACTGCCTTACCCTCCGCAGGCCGATGGTCTGCACCCACTCCATGGTGCGCACGTCAAAGACGTCGACGCCATACTCGCTGTACACTGTGACGTGGGAGGGGCTGCAACCTAGCGCAGACGGAGCAGAACAGGTGAGCAGCCAGGCGGGCGCCCGGATGCCACCTGCCGCCAGTCCTGATGGCCACACCTGGGGACTGAAAGAGTGCAGAGGAGGCAGCACAGCCCTCACCCAGGCCACGCCATCGCACAGTTCAGGTTCCACTCTGGAGATCGTCTTCATTTCGGAGTCACACACACACTCAGATGTCCACCCTCCTCATCACTCCAAGTAACAATTTAAATACCACAGTACAGATGGCGAAGGTGACTCTTAAAAGTCTGCCTTTGCATTTAGCTCTTTGATACGAGACATGATTATTGCAAAAGGTTGGTAATTCAGGCTCAACACATTTGAAATGCAGGTAAGGGCTGACTGCTCAGCATTTTGGGGCTAATTCCGTAACAGATGCCAAGAAGGCAGCTTTCTGGGTAGGTATTTAAAACCTCCACATGGAAACCATTGCTGAGCTCCGGGCAGCCATCCCGCCAGTCCCCACACCACGCTAAGGTCATTGGACTTTGCATGACAAGGTCCTTCAAGAATGTGGCAGGCATCCTTTCGCAGGCTGGTCAGAACACACACGCAAGTGAGAGTCGTTTCCCTCAGGGAGCCCTGTGGTTCACGCCGCCCTGCTCGTCCCCTCTGCTATGAGTAATGGTCTCTGTCGGGTTACGACACAAAGCAACTCCAGTGCCAGAGGTGTAAACCCAAGGCCTGTTGGCCCATTTGGCACGTGGAGTTTAAGGGGACTTCCCCACACTTAGAACAGCAATAAGAACACAGCTGCACTATCTGCTGGCGAGAAAGGAGCAGTGTCGCCCACCTCCCCCGGCCCTCTGCCACGGACGGCACGCTGTCGTCACACACGTCATGTACACACGCAACCTCACCCTGGTGTGGTTCCCAGGCATCTCCTTGAGGAAACGCTGAGCTTGAAGGTGGAGGGCTGTAAAATCCAAGAGAGCTCCAACTTAGCTCTCGTTCCTGGCTCTTCTAATCTCCTGGGGCCAAAGTTAATCTGTTTCATGTCATACTTTACTAACTGCAGATGCGTTTTTTAAAAACTTCTGCTATGTTTCTATTACAGATTCCAAACAGGCTACATGATCAGTCCTTTTTTTTTTTAATACAAAAAAGTAAACTGGGAAGTAAACAGAATATGCTGGAACTGGTCACCAAACTGCCTCAGAAGTAGCATTTCGGACACCCTCTTTGAGTGCCACATGCAAAAGTGGACCCTGTTCAGAGGACCATTCTCCACACAGAGGGGACTTCTGGGGGAAACCCCCCCTTACTTTCGGACTATGTGGGGCTTCATTTGCAAAGAACCAGGAAGTATTCTAATCTGTTGATAAAGCGATAAACTGAGGTGCCCAGTCTAAAGAAAAATTTCAACTGAGAAGATAGTATTATAGTAGAAAGAATGTGGGCTTTGGAGTCTGACAGATTTGACATGTGACTTGTGCAGGTCACATGAGCTCTATAACCCTCAGTCTCCTCTTCTAGATGGGGCTGATGACACTTGCCCTGAGGGACACAGGAGGGCAGGTGAGGCCACACACATAAAGTACTAACCATGGGCTCAGAACAAGCAGTTCTCCATGATAAAGGTTATTTAATTGTTTCTTGCCAGCTCTAAAATTGAGCTGGTATCTGTACTAAGCCCAGGGGGAGAGAAAAAAGGAGACCCACCAAGGTGGAGAATGCAAGAACATCGGGCGTCCATGCTGGTCACACATGGCCAGGATTTTAAAAACATCACAGTGACTTGGGTCATTGTTGACATTAAACTTTGCAAAGACTTAAAAGTGCTAGAGGAAAAGACCCAACAAGCAGGAATCCTGTGTGGTTTTGACCCCTGTGCTGGCTGCCCATGAAGAGGATGGGGGTAGTGGGGAGAGGCCAGGATGAGGGGTGCGGCGGCAGCGGGACCGGCCCCTTTCCTGTGTGCACCCCAGGCCTCAGACCCAACCCCACCCGCCTGTACATCTGCCGCACCACTGGCCTTGGCCGTGCAGTAACAGAGCCAGGACACTGCAACAAGGCCCTGCAGGCTGAAGCTGGTGGCTCCCCTCACAGCCTGGGTGTCTGATCCTGCCACCAGCAACGGGGCAGACCAAAGGTTTTAGCTTTAGGTAATTAGGGAGAATGATGATGTCCCACCTACCACCCCCGTAACCCCCATCTGCTGTTATTTCAGAATCAACGTGTGCCCGCTGGTCTGACGTGGGTCTCTGCTCTCTCTTGACCTGCTGGTGCAAAGGTGTCAGCTACTCCAATGTATCACACAGAAGGATCTCAACGTTTAAGGTTTCTTAAAAGCAGGCTGGACAGGAAGCACCCGCTTATCATGCCCAGACTCCAGCGCCCAGCTCACCAAGCTCTTGGGCCTCTATGACGCCCCAAGCGAGCCAGGGCTTAAGACTTCCGTCAGGGCCACCACTCGCACAAAAAGTCACTTAAACTAAGCAAATTAATAACTCAACTGTTTTCCAGAACAGCTCCCACCACTCTCAGAAAACACTTGTCCCAAGAAAGACTGAAGCCTAGACACCAGAGTTGAATTGTTTCTGGCCATCAAAAAGCTTCAGCTTGTTTTATCACTGTGTCAGTTTACGTATTATCATGAGGAAGGCTTTTTAAAAAAAGAGTAAACACCATGTCCCTGTGTGCATTCATTCACCTAGCCCTTCTGCCCAGGGGCCTGGGCCCACTGCTGGGGTCTTCTGCTGAGGGACCCCTGGAAGGATGAGCCCTGTGAGCGGGGAGAGGGGCACAGGGCAGTGGGCAGTGTGCTCATCAGGGGAAGCCTGTGGCCACCTGCCGCCCACCCACTGCTGGTCTGGACCCCACGTTCTACCGTGGAAACCCACAGAGCCCAGCTCTCCTGATGTTCCTGTGCCTACTTGACTAAGGGGACTGGAAGACGAACCAAAGCAAAATAGGACACATGCCGACCGTTGATGTGGGAAGCAGCAACAGGAATATGCAACAGAAAAACATATACATACTACAGGCGACAGGAGCCGCAGGCCACATGAGCTCCTGTGTGCGTGACCTCCGGCCTTGCGGGTCCACGTACAATCCCATGTGGCTGAAGCAAAGCAGGTACTCCTCACTTTTGAGCTCCACAGCACAAAGGGCATCAAAAGACTGTTGTGAGAGGAACGTAAGCGAGGGGTCATTGGGATTTACCAGGTTTAGAGACTGCCCATCTCCCTGGATGCTCAACAGAGAGAACCCAGAAGGGTAGCCAACACAGAGCTTGTCCTTGAACACGGCCATCCACTGGACGTTTCCAGGGGCCACAATTTCATTGAACTTTCTGTGGAAAGGTTTAGTTCTCTGGATCTCGTAGCAAAGGATCAGCCGCTTCACGGCGACAAACAGGCAGGTTGAAGAGCTCTTCTTCAGCATAGCCGTTGCAATGAGCTGGCAGCCTTTTGTTTCTGGAAGCTTGATATCAAAGTTCCCTTCCGCTCCGTCAAGGGACGACCACGGACAGAGATGGACGTGGTGGCTCCGGCCACAGAGGAGGACTATAATTTTCTCTCTGGGAGCGAGCTCAATCTGGTACACCTTCTTGCAGTCAGCAGCACGGACGATCACTGCAGCAGGACGGGCATGTCAGTGTCTCGGTGCAGCTCGACCCGCCCCCATGCCCCTGAACCCTCCTCGCTGGCTCCCTCCCGCTGCGGTCAGCCCCAGCCCGAGCCGTTCTCACCTGCACGGCAGCACCTGGCGGCTCCCTGGAGAGCCTGCTCTGACACGCACGCGCCAGCTGGTGCCGGCCTCACACATGCTCTCACTCCGGAGCCCCCAGGGGTCACTGTTCTAATGCACCTCAGCCCGTGTCTGCTCAGACTCACACACACACCCTCATGGACCAGGAAACATCACCTTATCCCCGGGGGTGTGCCCCCAAGACCCTGCCCCGAACCCAGGGCCAGTTCTAGTCTCCTGACGTTTGTATTCCCAGACTCGGGGCTGTAAAGTGAGAAAGTGCAAAGATACTGCCACCTTTCCTCACTGGGAAGAGTGAAGTGTCCAAACATGAACTAAATTAAATCTAAAGTGAAGCCACGGTGCCTCGGGAATCACACGGTTGTTCCTCCTCCTGGGGGGCTTTTCCTGGCCCTCCCCTCCCACTCAATGGCTGTAATGCGGAACCCTGCGCTGCGTCACCACGCATTCGGCGATGGCCACACACTGACGCACGAGCACTCACGCCACGGACATTGCTGAGCACCGACTGTGTCTTTTGCATGTTATTTTTCTCAGCTGTTTGCCTTTCCCGTTGTGTTCTAGGACAGGGTGACTCAATTTACACATCAAGTGAATCTCATGGTAACCCTCATTAAGTTCCTGCTTCTCACTGTGTGCCCGCCGGCAGCTGCCAGGCTGGACCTGAGATGGCCCAGGCGGAAACCACGCCCCCTGCTCACTCACCATCTCGGGTGACCTCTATGACGTAGAGCCCTTCTTCTAAGCCAACTGCAATCCTGTCTCCATCTGTGCAGGGATGGGGGTACGAACAACATACACAAAATCAGCACAGTCAACCTTCAAACAGCAGAGGTCCAAACCACGAGGCCCACTTATACATGGATCTTTTTCAACCAAACAACTTTTTGTACGTGTGGGTTCCGCAGGGCTGACTGCAGGAACTGAGAATTTGTGGATTTGGGAATATGTGGGGGGCCTGGGCAAGGGTGGGTCCTGCTTCTTAAAATGTGCAGAGAAACTTCCTACGAATTCAAACGCACGACACAACTGTGGTCGGAATCTGTCTGAATGTTCAAATGGGCGTCACGGTGCCATGTGAACTGCTGTTTTCTCAGAGCAATTCAGATCCCAAACACCAGGTTTCAAACACTTCAAAGGACACAGCGTTTGGGACCTACCCACAATGGCGGCGGTCAGGACGGCCTTGATGAGGGGCAGCGTGCTGTCGTAGGCCTCCTGCGGAACATGCACGACCTGATTCCTCAGTCGGTTTTTATGCAGGATGGACTGCAGTCCTTCTAGAATGCCAACCCACTTCCTCTTTTCATTCTCATTTTCAGTCAGAATGAGCAGTGAGCTGGTCTTAGAAGGTGCACCTAAGAGAGAGGCTGTCACCTTCATGACAGAAAACAAAACGGACAAAAACAGAAGAGCCGTAAGACAACCAAACCACACCAGATGCCCGCGCCCTGGCTCGGAGCTGTTTAGCGCTGGAGGTGATGAAGTGCAGGAACCGACGGACTCGGGTTCCAGGGCCACGGCAGGGCTGTGCCTCGGTTCCATGTCCTCCCTGCCCAGCAAAGGTCACGCGGGGCTCCGCGCCTGGCGGCTCTTAGCAGCAAACAGGAAGGGGGCAGAGTTAAAAATAGGCCTGTGAAGTCCCTTCCTGGTCAGATTTTAGTTAATTCTGCTCTTGCCAAAACTAAGATGTAACTGCCCATTTTAAAAAAATTGCTTTCTTAAACAATCTTATTAAAATTAAAAAGTAGGTTCTCCGAATGTGTCCAGGGAAAACAGGACCTCAAATAGAAACACTCTCACCAAATCATGCTCCCTAAGCACTTATTAGGAAACGGATCGCCTCAGTTGCTGCAAAGTGACCATCACCTTAAGCACGGTGAGGCAATTTCTGTACTGTACATGAGAGATTGTTTCTGAATAGAGACGAGATTTAGTAAAAAAATGATTCACGGACTTAGTTTTTTAGTCACCCAAATTTTACTGTGTTTATAAAAATTCCCATGGGGGTTAGGGGGTTCTTTCCCTGATCCACAATCTTTCAGAAACTTCCTAATGCCACAGTACCTAACATTACTGCAGCAGGGGCTCTCTAACTCAGCCAGCAGGCGCGCTGACGAGCAGTGCTGAGGAGGAACGGGGAAGCCGTGCGCTCCAGTGTGTTCCGCATGGTAGCTGCCAAAGCTGCTTCCAGCAGGAAGTACACTGTGGCGAGAGCAAGCAAGGTACAGGCCAAGTGGGCAGGAGTTTCGGATGTAGGATCGGGGGTGCAACGGGGGAGGAGGCTCCCCAACAAGAGGGGCACAGCTGGGCGGTGCATGGAGGGCGGGACGTGCACCAGGACCCGAGCCAGGCGGGAAGGCAGAGGACTAAGCCGCACTGGGGCGCTATGAAATGCGCAGAAGAACCACTGTATTTTACCATGTGATTTTTTTTTTAAATGATTAATGAAATGCTCTCTGATAAATAGGAAAGAAAGAAACAGAATAATTCATACCCTGAATATACATGGAATGTCTCGGCGTGTAGCATGAATGACATCGGAGGCCAGGACCGAGCTTACTGAGAACTCTTCATCTCTGGTAAGAAAGAAACATTCACCATGCAGGGAGGGACACATACAGGCTGCCCTATCCTGTTACAACCCTGGCAAAAAAAGACACTTCCACCATTCGTACCCTAGAACACAAATAGGCCCTGCCTTTACCTGGGTGAGGAAAGACTCCCCCGGACAGAGCCCACACACCCTCTGAGGCCCCTGCAGGTGTTTCAGTGACCAAGCCCTGCTGGTGTGTGTCACATTGTCCTAGTTACAAGTTCTGCCTTGGCCTGTACTTGGCGCAACCAGGCAGTTGCTTGATGACCACTTGGAAAGAAGAGGGCAAGATGTGCCGAGAACGACTGTGCTATCTCCAACATGTGTTGGAGATAGGCTGTGCTGTCAGTGCCCGTGACTTGGGCCCAGGCCAACTTTTTGTCCACTGGTGGCTCTTTACTGCCAGGCCACGGGCACAACTGTGCATGGCAAGGGAAATGGAAGCTGAATGCTGCAAAGGATCCAACATACGCGGGCTGTCCTCAGGGCACCTTGAGGCAGCCCCGCCCCAAGAACCACTGCTGGAGACTGAGCCTCCAGGCTAGGCCCAAGCCCAGAGCAAGTGCCAACCACAGTCATGATGCCTGTGGCAGGAGCTAACCCACGTGTCACCAGGACAGGCTGACAACATCTAGGCACGCCCTTATACGGAGACGACAGGGAGGCTGCAGCCACAGCTCTGCACGGAGGGCTCTGTCGAGCACAGCCTGTCTAGCAACGTGTCAACCTTCACAACAATCCTCTACATGGCAGTGACGTGACCCTGTATACATCTCACTCATGGGAGATGGAGGCTCAGAGACATCAACCGGAGGGAGAAAGGGGCCCCACACTCTCCGTGCAGCTGATGCCAGGACAGCGTTATCATCGCCAAGAGGACGGTAAGAGACGGTGCCACGCAGTGAATGCTGTGGCCACACGAAGCCCACAGCTCTAGACTTCTTTCACACACCGAGAGTGCTCACCCAGGTATCTGAAAAGCATGGACTACCACAGGCTGCACAATTTTTCTCTGGGATGTTTTCTGCTTGTTCTTGGGCATGTGGTTCTCTTATGTTAAATAAATGCCTATTTGGCAAATTTTTCAATGCAAAAACATCCAAAGCAGGAAAAGTTTATAGTACGTACTTTAAGTCATAACTAAGCTTTTGTTTGTTTTTGGAACAGTATAGCAATTAAAGTGAATGTAAAAATGAGGTGAAGGATTACCAAGCAACAAACTCTTATTGTGGCTAAAGATAAATAAGTCAGAGTTCACAGAACAAGGACAGTGCCGCACGAACACCGACCTGAGATCCAAGACTTGGCTTGCGACGACCCCAGGCTGGGTGGACTTTCCTTCGGGCAGATCGTACAGGAAGAGCTTGCAGTCACAGACCACCGCGTATGCCCGCTGCCACCCTTTCTTCACCCCAGTGGGCTTTGGGACCTGCGGACAAACAGGGACTGCGTTCCACCGGGCCAGGGAGGCCGGTCAGAACGTGTGCGGATGGTGGGCAGTGGAGGCCACTGGGCCCCATTAGATGTGGTCACAGCCTCCTTCAGGTGCCTGACTCCCAGTTCACTAGGACAGTTCCCTTTGTGTCCCTGCTCAGGCTGGCGGCCAGAGCTATGTCTGGACACAGAAGTTCCTATCCAGGGAGGCTCAGGGCAGTGCTGGGGAGGGTTCTGTGCATGACAGGAGGTAATGCAGGGGGAATGGTGGACAATTTGGCAAACAGGTGTGTTCACACCAAACACAGAATATCTGCAATGTTGTAGCTGGACAGGTTATAGCACTTAGAGACGGTCCAAGCCTGGTGGTTTTCAAACACATTTAGCTTTGGAACTTTTGCCCACTGGCTAGACGCTCATTCCAGGAGCCAGGGAATGAGGGAACCCCTGATGGATGCTGTGTGTTTCTGTGTGGAGTCCTCAGGACCTGGGGTCACTCAGAGCAGTGGCTACGCCGGCCTGACCAACTCCTTTTCCAGGAGATGAGGCCTCCCAGGACGGGCCCCAGGGTCACTTCATGCAGCAGGACAGCTTTCGAGAGCAGCTGGGCACGGTCAGTGGTCATTACACATCAAAGACACTGAGGGCCGACCTAGGGGACATGAACTACGCTGTGTCAGTTGAGCTGTGCCGGGGGTCCCTTGCACCCTCCTACCTTGACGTAACCTTTGTAGGCTGTGCCTATGCCTCGCTGCACATCCACGCCAAGAGGCCTCTTCGACTGCTCGGGAGGTATCGGGCACACCTGGGGAGCACTGTCTTTGCAGGACACATGGCAAGCAAACGAACACACTGGAAAAGAGAAAGAACACTCCCCTCGAAACTAGCTTCCTACAAGGTAGCAGTCACTGCAGAACATATAGCCCGAGGAGACAATTTAACATATCACCAAGAGAAGTCTAGATATCCACTAAGACAAAAATAGTCCGTAGAACATAAGCCACACTGAAGCTCAGGGATTTTGGTATTGAATGAATTTTCGACATGCTCAGAGGAACACTTACAGGGAGAGTGAGACTCATTAGCCGCAAGTATCAGCACAAAGGCTCGACTGCCAGCCGCACCCCATGGGGCTGAGTCCCCAAATTGCCTCGCAGGGACCCACCCGCAGTCAACTACAGGCAGTGGTCACCTGATACGCAGGGTCCTGGCAGCCAACCCAAATGCACAGAAGTTGCAGTAACAAAAGAAAATGCTTCTGCTTTCAGATACAGTGAAGAAAAATACAATAGCTGTTTTGCAGAGCAACGCCACCCACCGACTGCAGCCGGCAGTGAGAGCACGGGGACCTCGGGCTGGGTACTCATCTATGCGATGGGGCGAGTACCACTCACAGAAAGGGCTGGGTGAGGGGGACGAGACCACATCCCCAAATCCCAGCACAGGGCAAGAGCACAGGACAGAAACTTAAAAATATTAATACTAATAATAATGACTAGAAGCAGAGACGAGACCATTGTGGTTGTCGGCCGATAATCTGATAATGGAAGATTTTCCAGTTCTTTTTTCTCTGATTTTAAGCAGCCATGGACGGTGCACTTCATAGTAATTCTCAACAGATGACCGGGCAGCCACAGCAGCACCCTGGGGTCCCAGCGCAGCAGGGATCCACACCAGCAAACCTTTACTGAGCATTTATAAAAATAAAGACCCTGCCCTCAGAATCTGCACAACCGAACGTCACCTCCGACTGGCCTGCCTGGGCGAGAACCGCTCCCCCGGGCTGGCTGGTGCCCGGACAGTGCGTGGTGAAGCTGCGCCCGCCACCCCCGGCCCATGGGCCGACACTCACCCTCACAGGCGTAGCCCTGCCGGATCAGCCCGACCATGAGGGAGGTGCAGTGGCTGCACTGGGTGGGGCTGGAGAAGGACTTGATGCTGAACTGGTGAGCCTTGGGCTGTGGGAGAACATCAGAGAGAACAACATCAAGGCCAATCACCAACTTCGAGGAAAGCTGGATCAGTCTGGTTGAGATCAAATTTATAAACTATCTGGACAGTATCTTGAAAAGCTGAAAACATGCAATTTCTCTTCTCAGTATGTGTGTTCCCTAAGAGGGCTAATCAAAGAGTAGTGGTTAAGACCACCTGAAGAGCTTGAGCCAGAGAATACACCAACACAGGCTTCCTCTGGTGAGTTGTGCTACCATAAGAGATCGCTGGGCTGGAGTGCCATGGTGGCACAGCCGACGCTCTTTCTGGTGCAAGCTCCTGGTCTCCCAGAGGACCAGGACCAGATCGTGAGGGCCGGCCTGGCACCAGAGTTTGGGTTGGGCTGTCACCCAAAGCAGCCCTTGCATATGTGACCGGGAGACATGCAAGAAACGTCTACAGCAGAACAGGTCCTGGAGACCTCGTTGGAAGAACAGACATGTTATGACGGGACTGACGACAGAACAGGCGTAGAAGAACACAGTGCAGACCAGGCAGCACGGTGGTTTACAAAGCTCAGCACAGCAAAAATGATAACGTTCCTAAGGCGGACACGGATATAGGTGAAGCCCTGTGTAGGAAGCAAAGGAGTGACCGAGACAGCTCCAGAGATCAGAGGCAGGATCGGGGGCGGGGGGGAGGAGGCTGGCAGGGAGGGCGCAGGGCTGTGGAAGGGGCCATCACAACCGTGAGTGACACGTGACGCACCCTGCAGAGCTGCTGCTCCATCTCCAGTATGTTACCCAAGTAAATGACTCTCGACTTGGTCCCTGACTCTCCCAGAGTCCAAGTCCAAAAGCCAAACCATCAGTTATTCTCACACAAAATCTAGCTCATCTCTAACGGGCACGGCTGCCTGTGGGTGAAACCATAAATAGAGGCCGTGTCGACATCAATGATGATGACAAAGCCCACCCTAGGGACACAGGGCTAAATGCTTGCTAAGCTTGGGGCGTAGAGCCTTGTCACAAGTGGACTTTTATGATCTATGCTGATGTTTACAGGGAAGAGAAAGGAGACCTGCAGCAGGGCCGAGGCCGTTGGAAGGATGACGCAGACCTGTGTGCACCAATGCATGGCTCTCCAAGACACGCTTGTGCTCAAAACTGCAAGTTCAGTGTCGTTCCATGCATGGTGGGGAGAAAATTCTCACCCACAAGCACATGGTTCTCTAGTGCAGACAGACAAATGAAAATAACTTTGGAGAAGGAAGTGGATAGATACATACCACACAGTGGTTACCACTGGAGAGGGAAATGTGGTTTGGGGGTGAGGAAACGAGAATGGGGAGACTGAACTGAGAATCTCCAATTAAAATGCGTTCATGCAGCATGGCTGGAGTTGAGAAAACACAGGGTCCCAACAGCGTCCTGAATTATACACCTTTTTACATAAATCCTTAACAGAACATGAGGGTCTTATTGTGTGCATAAAAAAATGACGAAGTTTATTTTATTTATACAAAAGTTATCTTCTACAACTAAGAAGGCGCCCTGGGTGAAAAGCAAGGCCCCTACCTTCGGTCCAGCCAGAGCGAGGGCCTGCGTGGTGGGCAACGGCACAGCGGGCGGCCTCTGCGAGGGCCGGGCCATGTCCTGGGAGACAAGCAGGACAGGTGAGCATCGGCCTAGCCCAGCACCGCCAGACCCCATTTGGGATTTATTTCTCTCTAGAATGTGTCAATAATTAACAGTTCTGCATTTTTAATTTGCTATACTGTGGAGACATCTGTCACAGCTGCCCTCATCTGGCTGATGGACTGACAGTAACTGAGAAAATGAAAGATGGCTGGGTGCCTGGGAGGAGGTCCAGCCGCAACCTGTGCTGCAGGGACAGGTGAGCCAGCCTCGGCGTCTGTTCATCAGGGGCAGGCTGTGCCACGTGGACAGGAGGGCAGACCCCAGGGCTCAGAGGACCAACAAGGCAGCACTGTCTTACCTCCTGCTGCTCTGTGCTTGCAGCCACGGAAATCGACGAGGACACTTCTGGCTTGGGAGCTTGTGTTTCCTGCTCACTAGCTGAGCTGGTCTATGAAAACAAAGACAAACAAATAGTGGGAGTGAAAGGGCTTATTCTATAGAATTCAGGCTCTATTTACATGTTCCTTATTTAAAACATGCGTTCTATCGGGGCCCTGCAGTCCCAGCGTTCTTACTCCTGGTCCTGTCACCCTCAAGTCCTCTCACGGACAAGCTGGCTTGCCTTCCCTGATGACCACTGAATTCTAAGGCTGGAGTGGTGACCGTGTGGGCAGGCAGAGTCGGACAAGGCACAGTTACCACCAAAGGTGAGAAGCCATGGGCCTCCCCCCTTGTGCGGCCCTCCCACGCACTCTCCTACAGCCTCCAGCCCTGGCCATTTAAAGGGGAGGACCCAGAAAATGTCAACCCTTCTATTTTATTCATAAGCAATTTTATCTTAACCTGGTAGCCTTAAGATCAACTAGCCAAATACTTCTTTTTTTTAGAGACAGGGTCTCACTCTGTCACCCAGGCTACAGTGCAGTGGTGTCATCACAGCTCACTGTAAGCTCAGACCCCTGGGTTTAAGTGATCATCTACCTCACCCTCCTGAGTAGCTGGGACTACGGGTGTGTGTCACCATGCCTGGTGAAGTTTTACATTTTTTGTAGAGACAGGGTCTTGCTACGTTGCCCAGGCTGGTCTTGAACTCCTGGCCCCAAGCGATTCTCCTGCCTCGGCCTCCCAAAGTGCTGGCATTACAAGGATGAGCCACTGTGCCTGGCAGCCAAATGCTCCTTAACCTCATTTCAGGGATCAAGAAGAAAGTCTAACATCAGCAGAGGTCTGTAGGCCTATAAACATGAGTAAGAATTTCCCTGAAAGTTATATGATGCAGGGAAGGAATGCTTTCTTTTATTCTAACAACTTAAGAGTTCCAAATTAATTTCACAATGATCTATCTGAAGCTAAAGCTACCAAACCACTTAAAAAATAAGCTGATTTTAACGAGTATTCCTGAAACTACTAGTTCATCATCAAAAGCCATTACTGTTTACAGACCCACATCCCCTGTATAGTATGCTTAGTAGCGAGTGTTAGTGCAGAGAAAGTGTGCCAATGCACACAAGTAGCTGGGTAGGTAGGTACCTAAAGAGCAGTTTACAGCTGTATGTTGTACTGACATCAGAACCCCAATGAACCGAATCAGCTAAACACTTTCCAACAGTTGCAATTAATTAGGCTGCTGGAGAAGGAGCCAAATTCAGATGGGATCGCAGTGCACGCACACACACACACACACACACACACACACACACATGCACAACTGTGTGCTGCAGGATTTGAATTTCTGTACAAATTCACAGGGGAAAGGCTAGATCAATTAGCCAATTATCAAAGCTAAAAAATGTAAGCAAATTTGCTCCATAAATAAGGTATGTTAAATGAGTTACAGTTTCATCTTTAGCTAAACGAGGAGCAAAAAAAATTAAGTAATTTAATTTTAGCCACATACAAGTCCCACTAGTTTTATTTAGTTGGTTAATTAATCAAAAGGATGCAAATTAAGGAAGAGGAGAATTGAGAATGCTGTTCATTAACAGGAGTGACAGCCACAGGAAGCTGGCACCAGCAGTCACTTACTTCCTCCCAAAAGGCTAGCAGAGAAGATGCAGACGAGGAGGAGAGAGAGTCCTTGGTGGTGACAGACAGGAGGAACAAAAATGATCATTTCCCACCCAGTAAACAATGACATGAAAATATATTGATTCAATCTTGGTGGCAAACCATTCCTAGTATTAGGCAACAAGTTTCATGTGTGCAAAGTGGAATAGAAGCTTCTCAAAGATTCTCAGAATCTGGAAACAACTCCTAACATAGACTCTGACCAAGGGGTTTTTCTTTGCAACAGTAAATGCCCTTCCCCCTAAATCACATCGGTATTAGAGAGGCATTAAAAATGGCAGGCAGACTGGCCATGGAGAGCGAGGGGCGCAGACTGGGGCTTCTGCCCGTGTGTTAAACTCTGCGCTGCGTGCTGTCCACAGCTGTGACTCACTCACTGACGGACGCCACTGGCTGGAAACCCACCTGCCACTGTGCTCTCTACTCTGCCCATTAATTTTACAGAAAAGCCGCTGCTTTCCCGGACACCTCCATCCTGCAAACAAGCACTGTCTCTGTTCCTTTGGCATCTTTGCTCATTCCTCACCACGATGGTGTCTAGCACCAGTGACGGATCAGGCACAAGGCTCATGCAGCAACAGGTTTGTCAAGGAACCAGTGAGCAATTAACAGTAAAAATATACTTGCTTCTTCAAAACTGGGGACTTCAGGGAAAAGACAAGCATTGCCAATTTGATTAAAAAACTAAACATTTTGACAGGTGAAGGTAAACCAGTGTGTGCTCAGAATGGTTGTGTACAATACAAACCTGCTTAGATTTTGTAATAATGATCTAGGCTATGATGGCTGGTGCAGCCCACCCCTCAGGAAGGCTGCTAGGGGACAGACCACCACGGTCCCCTGATTGCTCCCTAATCACAAAGGCAGCAGCCCCAGCAGACAGTACCCCAGCCTGACCACCAATCCTGGGCAAGCCGACCTCTGCGTGGGAGAAGTGCACACGTCTCCCGCACAGAGTCTACACCAAAATGCGTTGAACAACGCATGTCTAATCAAGAGGAAACATCAGACAGATCCAGAGTGTAAGACAGTCTACAAGCCAATTGCTCTGGACAATAGAAACATATCATCATAAAATGGGGGAAAAACAGGGGAACTGTGCCAGATTAAAGGAGATAAAAGAGACAACTAAATACAATCATGATCTCCAACTGGATCCAGCACCGGGAGGAAAAACTAGCTCTGAAGAACATCACTGGGACAACAAGGAAACCTGGATTGGATGGTCCTGTGCCACCAGTGCAGCGCGTCTCACATGCGATAATCACGCTGTGAGATAATCACATCTCCGTAGATATCCTTGATCTTAGGAAACAAACGCTGAAGTTTTTTTGCTGTCACTGATGCCTGGAAATCACAGTCAAATAGTTCAGGGGAGAAAAGTTTGTGTGTGGAGAGAGAAAGCAAAGGTGGCAAGATCCCAGGTGAGGGATATATATACACATGTTCAACATACTGTTCCTTCAGCTTTCTTGTAGGGTCAAAATTTTCTAAATGGAAGTTGAAAAGCCACCACCACCACCCACCACTTCACTGAAGTTCTATCAGTGAGAGTCACTTCCATTACTCTAACTTTCTGGCTGGCTACGATGGTGGCTAGCAAGGGTCCGTCCTTGTTCTCTCAGAAAAGGAGAGAAAGACTGCACTGTCTCCACGGAGTGCCACTGAGAACCTGCAGCACATAAAGGGAGGTGGGACTCGTCTCCCACTCAACAGCTGCTTCCTGAGCAGACCAGCAATTCCTCAGCGGGGGGCGGGGCCCACGCAGCAGCTCCCTCGGGGCATGTGTGCCACCTTCGGCTCCAACGCTTGGGTCTTTTCCATCAACCAGAGGCTGAACTACACAGCTACATAGAAGTCACAAAAGTGGTAACGTGACTAAATTATTATTTGCGGCAGTGTGAGAATCTGTATTTAAAAAGTCACCTAAAATACTCATTACGCAGTCAGAGGCCTGTGTAGATTTCTCCCCTGAAGACACTGAGCACTTTTTAAATCTAATTTCCACTTAATTGAGTTTAGAAAGCTTCTCTGGGAGCAGTTCAGATACCTTATATGTCTCTAACCTTACACATTTAACATGCCAGGTCAATTATGTGTCAGATAATTGATGAACATCAAATGGTAATTTACTGGTGTGTTTGTGGTCCCATGGGTAGTCAACTTATATTATTTCTAACTTATCAAAAATTCACTTGTCACTTTTTTAAAAAAATGACTTACTCTAAACGTCAGATCATGCGCAAGAGGTGCAGTGTTGAAATATTCAAAAATAGAATCCTGGAAATCTGGAAGTTTGAGCCCTGTAAGAAAGAAACAAAGAACAGTCAAAGTAAGAAAAAATTTAAAAGACTGTATCTTATTTTTTAGATAGGAAGACTCAATGTCATCAAGATGTCAATTCTACGTAAGTTAACCAATAAATTTGATGTGATACCAGTAAAAAAAAAAAAGTTGGAAAAATACTTGCAACTTACATCACAAACAAAAGGCTCTATTTTTTTTTTTTTTTTTTTTTTTGAGACAGAGTCTCACTCTCTTGCCTGGGGCGAGTGCCGTGGCATCAGCCTACCTCACAGCAACCTCAAACTCCTGGGCTCAAGCAATCCTATCGTCTCAGCCTCCCGAGTAGCTGGGACTACAGGCATGCGCCACCATGCCCGGCTAATTTTTTCTCTATATATTTTTAGCTGTCCAATTAATTTCTTTCTATTTTTGGTAGAGACTGGGTCTCGCTCTTGCTCAGGCTGGTCTCGAACTCCTGAGCTCAGAACGATCCGCCCGCCTCGGCCTCCCAGAGTGCTAGGATTACAGGCGTGAGCCACCGCGCCCGGCCCAAAAGGCTCTAATTCCTGACATGCAACAAGCTTCTAGAAATTAAGAACACTAAAACCTGAATTTTAAAAAATGAGCAAAAGATACAAATACATAATTCACAGAATAAATACAAATGGCCCTTAAACATATGAAAAGATGCTCAATCTTACTTGTAAGGAAAATACAAATTAAACCTATACTGAGATGATATTTCACACCTCTTCAGAGTGATAAAAGTGCAAAAGTTTAAAATCATACTTTGCAGGCGAGTACTAGTGTACAGCTCTGGAGGGGCATCTGTCAGCACCTAGCACCAGTGTCTATGCACGTTTGCCCTTTGAACAGGCAATCCCACTTCTCGAAATCTATCCCCAAAATACACTGACAAAAATATGAAATGCTCTATGCATACAGCTACCCACTGTAGCACGTTCCATGATAGTGAATGCTGGGGAGGAGCCCGGCACTCACCCCAGGGGCTGGCACAGCCCACCCGATGTACGGTGTAGCCACAAATGGGGCTCGGGATGGTCTCCCCCAGCACAGAATGGTGCCTTCTGTGTAATGGGGAGTACAAAGACACATGTGACCGTGTGTGTAGGTTTGCCTTATGCTTTCTAGATGGAACAAAGGAAGGACAAATCAAAATTGGTTACCTTTTGGGAAAGTATCTTTGAATATGCTGTTTCAAATTTTGATTTTGGAATTATATGAGTGCTTTATATAACTAAAAAATAAGTAATCTAAAAGAGGACAAAATAAACCATTCATTTAAAAAAGGCTTATAATTAAATAATTCAGAACCATGTGATTTTAATTTACCAGTATCTGCTCTAAATTTTTCTTCCATCTTTTTCTTCAAAATTTCCATTTCATCTAATAATTCTCTGTTTTTGGCTTCAGAATCCTTTAGTTTACTAAAATAAAAAATAAAAAAAAAAAAGACTTTAAGAGGTCATCCATGTGCTGGTTCAGGGTACACTGGGATGAGAGGGTGGGGTTTCCTCCAGCAGCTGGGAATGTGCCAGAACCCGGCAGGTGCTTAGCACACCGGGCCTTCCACTCAGCACACTATGGACACTGGAAGCATTTCAAAATTATAAACATTTAACCATGGATTTTAAGTCATGGCTTATTAAGGTGTATCTCATGAAGCCCTAATGGAGTTTCTGATGTTTCTAATCTTGTTTCCAGGTGAGTCCTCTGTCCTCCCAGGACACGCAGCCCAGATCACTCAGCTGTCAGTCCCGTAAACGTCCTTTCCACAATCGGCAAGACGGTGGACTGCACCAGAGAGCACCACCACCATGACCCGAGCGCTGGCAGCCTAGCAGTTCCAGTGATTTTGTGGTAGGGACAAAGAAAGTCAGGCTGCCACAGGGAGCAGGCGGTGTGCTATTAAGAGTGAGGCTCTGCTACTTCTCAGTGGGGTGATGGTGGGCAAATTACATCACCTCCGTGCACCTGCGCTCTGGTCTGGTCATGTGTACAGTGGGGGTAACAAGAGTGCTGGCCATATGGGGATGTGGTAGGTTAACATGACTTAACACAACAAAGTTCTTATAGCAGTTCCTGGCACGAAGGGAATAAATTTCAATGGCAGCTATTACTGTTAATTTTTTTAGCCCCAAACTAACAGGATTTGGGGCTTGGTCATCCTGTTAGTGACACTGTCACTTCTGGGTCCTTATGCAATTCACAGAGAAGTGTCAGGGCATGGTGGAGCTGGCCCTGTCCTCCCATCGCAACAGCTGCTACCACAGGCAGGGAGGCTTGGTTTTTATGAAACTGTAGCTCATTATTGTATTCTGTGTTAATATTTTAATATTAACATTCAGATATTATAAGACAGTATCTGCAAGTGGTAGACTCTTAACAAATATTTGCTGAATTTACTGTTGTGTAAAAATGGTGTTCTTCTGACTGCTTGAAGTTAGGGAAGGAGTATGCAACAGGCATGCCATCTTCAACCACTATTTCAAAATATAACCTTTAGCTTAAAAGGAAAAATTCTGAGTTGGTGAATAGCACCAAGGTGAGTAAGAAGCCAGAGAGGTGCCTGTCAGACACGTGGCCATGAGTCTTGTTCCCCAGCACAGGGGTGTAAGCACCCCTTGCACACACAGAGAGACCATGGTCCCACACTGCTCTCATCATTTCTTGAGAACACTAAGCACTCCCCCCAGCAGGGGGGGGCACATGGGCACACTTATCGCGCCGATTCTTATTAAGCACCTACTGAATGCCAGACACTTGACACTCCTCTGAGCTCTCCAGTTGACCTCTCTGCCCTGGCAATGGCCTGTGGGACAGCAGGCACCGCTGTGCCTATTTTCTACATGAGGAGAGTAAGGGCCTTGCAGGGGTCAGGGCCTGCCCAAGGTCACACAGGCCCCGGCTCCTACTGACAGGACCACAGCACAAAGTACCTTTCGAAGGTGAGATTCGTGTCCTTGACTTTCCTCAGCTCCTCCTGAACAAGCTGTTTGGCCCGGATCTCTGCCTCAAGAGCAGACTGCAATTCCAGCCGTGCAGACATGTCCAGCTTCTGACTACGGCGAACTTTCCAAAGTGGATCCTTTAGACATTGGTTAAAATTATTAAAAATGCACTTTAAGCTATTTATTTGTTAAACTAAATTAATGCTGACAAACAAGCAACCTATCTTTGTCTAATCTTAAACCATTTCTATTATGTTTTAATATTAACACTCACATATTATCAGGGACCATCGGACCCAGTTTTAGTTCTGGTATTTTATGATTTTCATTCTTAGAAATCTTTTAAAAAATAAAATTTATTTGATTAGAGTAAAACTGTTTCTACAGTGCAATTTCCATATGGGTCCACTGGACACTTTTATAAATCTAATACATTATGAGGTCTCAGTTATCTTTTTCTGATTTCTTAAAACATTTTGCCATTTCACCACTCTAGGAATTATGTCTTTACTCATTCTTATTTGTGATAAAAAAGACTAAAATAGCAAGAAAAGGGAAGAGTGATGATCTACAAGGGTGAAGCAAGAGTGAAAAAAACCAGCCGGATCACGCCATTCTTCCGCTTTCGTCCTGGGCTGTCCAGTGTATTACACCAGCTTGCAGAAAGTACGAAAGAATCTGGAGATAGCACCCTGGTAGATTGGTAGACTTTTTTAAAGCTTTCATTGAACACAACTGAGAATTCTTTATTTTCCCCCATAACGGTAAAGAGAAGAAAACTGGCACAGGAAGTAACTGGCATTTTACAATTATCAGACAATTAGAAGTGGGTGAGGGGAACAGAACGTGGCCCTCTAGCCACAAAACACGTGAGAGAAATCTCAGTTAGTCTTCAGATGACATATGCTGGATGAATTTTCTCAACTGAGTAAACAATGTACCTCTAAGGGCAGAAAGGAAATATATTCTCATCCAGTTATTCCTTTAACAGAAGAGCTGTTCACACACTATTTTGAAACCATCTCAAAATCCCATTTGAGAATCTCATCCATCCCATTTTGCTAAAAGAACTTCCATCTTTTATGAGGTTTGTGTACAAATTTTTCTTAATGTAGTTCGTAAGTGCTGGCAAAACGTATGTGTAAACATGACCAGAAGAAAATAGAAAACATGGAAATGAAAAAAATCTCTGATCGTTGTAACTGGTGTCTATAAATCTAAAATCTGAAAATGAAATTATTTTCCCTTTTTTTTTTTTTTTTTTTTGAGACAGAGTCTCACTCTCTTGCCTGGGGCGAGTGCCGTGGCGTCAGCCTAGCTCACAGCAACCTCAGACTCCTGGGCTCCAGCAATCCTACTGTCTCAGCCTCCCGAGTAGCTGGGACTACAGGCATGCGCCACCATGCCCGGCTAATTTTTTCTATATATATATTTTTAGCTGTCCAATTAATTTCTTTCTATTTTTGGTAGAGATGGGGTCTCGCTCTTGCTCAGGCTGGTCTCGAACTCCTGAGCTCAGAACAATCCGCCCACCTCAGCCTCCCAGAGTGCTAGGATTACAGGCGTGAGGCACCGCGCCCGGCCCCTATTTTCCCATTTTAGAGCAAAGAACATGGCCGTATTCTTTTCTTCAACATAACTATGAGTTGTCAAAGTTTTTCAAAAGTGCTGTGTTTTGAAGACACGAGTGCAGGAAGAGTGAGAAGTCATGAAGAGCTGGGCCCAGTCAGAGCTGGATTGGGACCTGGCATCAGTGTTTACAAGGTGGGTGTATCCAGGTTCATGTGTGATGCAGGGCTGGGAGTTAACTACATTCGAAGGTGCTGCTGCTTTTGGGTAAATCTACCTTCAAACCAAGAAAATGTGGAATAAAAATTTGAGTTTACTAAATTTAAGTTCTAGATAAAATTCTATATTGTTTTCGCTATCTCTTTATTCTTACTTCTATAAATTATTCATAAAATAACTTTTTTTTTTTTTTTTTTTAAAAAGGGCAAACTGGACCTAGCAAAATGGAAATAAGATATCCCTGACATGTGGGGTTGCTGCTGACCAGGAGAGGACGGGACAGGGACGGTGCTCACTCAGCCCAGGGCCTGCCACACTCTGGGAGTTCAGAGATACATGTGACACTGACCGCGTGAACGGTGCCAGATTAATACAACAAAGCCCCTGAGGGCAGAACCCAGTGCTGTGGATTTAAGATTCTATCACAGAGTCTCGTACTTGATAATCATTTGCTAAATAAATGAGTGGTATCAAAAGACACTGTGATGACCTGATAGCTGACAAAACGTTAGAGTCCCTCGAATCAGGGTTAATGTTCACTGGCCACGCTAAAGTCTCTCCCACCATTGGAATTCCCTAAATAGTACGTTTAAACGCTCTATTCATACTTCCAATAAAACCATTAGTGAATCTTTAGTAATAAAAATGCAGGCTTTAGAACACACCCACCAGTGTTCTTGATCCCAGACTAGAACTCCTCAAAGTCTCCAGCTCTTCAGTCATCTTAGAAGCAAGAGCTTGAAGGTAACCCCGGGCATCTTTCTCGTCGCTGACCCTAGAGGAGGGAACAGATGTTCTGTCTTATGAAGTACGACCACCCATGAGCGGAACCAACTAAGAAGGTGGATGTTCCCACCTTCCTCAGGACACAGTGACACAGCATCCTCTTGGCCAAAATGCCAGTTATCTTCGATAAGTTAAAGCCTTTTGTGAGCAGAGGGTCAGTTCCCAGCTTGCTGGGTCTCCCTAGCGCCTCCTGCAGTCGGCCTTGGAGGCTCTCTGCCCCGTTTCACTGAGAACGTGAGGGGGTATGTGCAGCTCAACCCAGGGCCTTCAGTAGGTTGCTGGTGTGTTACTGCACTTTAGTCCCATGTGAAGATCACCGGAGAGAACTGCTGCCCCAGGCATTAGAGGTTCAGGGGAAACAGCAGTGAGACCTGCACTCCGGCCTCACGGTGTGGGGCACAGCAACGGGACAGGGTCACAGGGAGGTGGGAGCAAGAGCACCTTGCAGACCGAGGGAGGGTGGAGTGTTTTACAGGGTGCACGTACCACTGAATGATCTCTGCAATCTGAGCCTCCCAGTGGGCAACTGACTCCTTCTTGGTGGCCAGATCCTGCAGCTCATCCTCCAGCTGTCTGTTTTGAGCTGTGAGTTTATCCACAAAGGAACAAAGCTGAAGGAAACAATTTTACCACATAACTCATCAGTTTGTATGTTAGCATTATTGAAATTGGAAGTTCTTTCAAAGATTTTAGAAGTTTTTTTAATCGTTATGAGATTTTTCCAAACTAAGTTCATGATACGGACTTTTTGATTACATCTAACTTAAGTCACATTTTAATTCAAATCTAAACCTAAAACTCACAGAGCTAGTGATTTCAGGTCATTAGCACCTTTTAACTGAATGAAAACATCCTACATAAAAGACCAAACATATTACCTCATTGAAAAATTAAAATATAGTCATGTGTCATGTAACAACAGGATACCTTCTGAAAAAGGCGTCCGTCATTAGGTGATTTTGTCGTGCAAACGTTCACTGCACTTACACAAACCCAGGCTCTACGGTACAGCCCCGTGCTCCCAGGCTACAAGCCTATGCAGCACGTCACTGTACTGAATGCTGTAGGCAGCGGTAGCACAATGGTAAGTGTTTGCGTATCTAAACATAGAAAGTTACAGTGAAAATACGGTTTATAACCCTGTGGGACCCCCCACTGTGTATGTGGTCTGCTGTTGAGCAAAACATCATTATGCAGTATGTGACTGTATTTTTTAAAAGACACCAACTTCCAATACTCCAGAATGAAAAAATTACAACTTCCACACAAAGTGGCAAACTCAGCCATCTTAAATTACCTTTTCATTTTCAGCTGTTAACTTCTTGTTCTCATCAAACAGCAGTGCTCGTTCCCGCTCGTACTTATCTTTTACTGTACCCACTGCCTCCTCCATCTCATTATGCCTGTGGAGGTGAGCGAGAGAAACAGTCTTCACAGTCCGTAACTTGGTCATACCACGCATGGGTATAAGCTTCCATTCCCTACATTGAGGAGCTCGTGAAAACTTACCGTTCTCGTTTTGACTTTTCTAATTTATCTTTTAACATTAAGATCTCTTTCTGAAGGGCCAACTGGTGGCTTTCTGAGTCATGCACCTCCTTCTTCACATTTTTCACTTCTAGCACGTGGGAGGCCTCACGTCTGACCAATTCCTCTTCATAAAATAAGACTTTCTTCTCAAGCTCGGATTTTATTTTGGAAATCTCTTGCTGATGCTCTAAAGTGGCACCTGGTCCCCGGCCTCCTTGCTTCATCTGAAGATAAAGGTTAAAATAACTTGACAAATCTGTGTCCCCCCTCGAGGGTCACGCTGTCCTTTTATCCCTAGCATGTGCAGGCACCTTCCCAATGAACACGCTCGTGCTGCGGCTGCACCAAATGATGTAGCTGAGCTGGGTAACACGATCCAGATTTTAGGGAGGGACAGTAGCTGCCTTGCAGAGGGGACCGGCCTGGGAGCCCAGAGGTTCCGTCCCACATTGTCATGACCTCATGATGTTCATTCATTCACGTGACAACATTCTTTTGAGGGCTGACTTCACGCCGAGCCCCCTTCCAGTGACGGGTGACACCGAGGTCTGCTCTCATGTGGTGAGGGTGGGGGAAGCTGACAGCAAACCCAGTAAAGCAACAGATGAGATGCTAACACAGACCACATGACAAGGAATGGGGGGCACACAGGGGATGGTTAGAGATGGCATCTTTGAGGCAGGGGGTGACCTATGAAGTGAGATGTTGGGCTAGGGGCGAGGGGAGTGAGATGAGAACATGCTGGCTGCGCTCGTGGCCCAGAGAAAGGCTGGCGTGGCTGGGCAGGAGGTGTGGGACAGCACTGCTAACTGGGCGGCAGGGTATGTTGCTAGGGACCAGGCAGGAGGGCAGCTGAGACAGAGCTGTAGGAGCCTGTCGGGGCCCTGACCACAGAAGAGAAGCACTCGGACTTCCAACTGACAAGCTCATGCTGGTTGCCACGTGGACAGGAGGCTGGAGCTGATCAAGGGGTAGGGAGCCTCGGGCACAGGCGTGCCGAGGCCTGAGCAAGCCACGCTGTTGGTGGCTGGGCCGGGGGTGACACGCGCAATGGACAGGAAGAGATGTCTGAGGCATATGCACTGCAGAAGAGCTGATGGATTCCCCAAGGTGCCCACCTCACAGGTAAGTAAACCCAGGCTGCGACGCGATGACCAGGAGACCCGCCCTCTGGACCCCTTGCCCAGGCTTGGCTGCTGCAGCCTTCCACGCTCCCCTCTCCCTGGTCTCCTTGCTGCCCTCTGGCCCCACAGCTGGCCCTGGGTGGACAACTAGCCTGTCTGTTCCACAGGCAGCATCAGGCCAAGGGGTTGAAGGGGATTTTTTAAAACTGAACTCTGCTCAAATTTAGAAAACCAGGATACAAAGAAAGATTTGAACTGATCAGATGTTAGTTTACTAGGACTTACGAAGAATTGCCTGAAGCTTTTATATAAGGAAAGAAATGAACCTGGTTTTTAAGAATGGAAGCTGTGGCGAAGGCAGGAGTCACTCCCCTTCCCCCAAGTGGCCTGTGCCTTATCTGGAGCTGCCCTGCGTGGAGCTCAGCCTGACAAGCACACGAAGTGAGATGACTTCCACACGACAGCATTAGGATGAAAAGCTTTCTCTCTCGGTTAAGAGCAAAGACCCCAACCCAGCACTACCTTGAGGGCCTCAAGCTCACTTTCTATTTGCTTGGAGAAGCTCTCGCTGTGCTCGCGAAGCTTGCGCTCCTTTGAGGCCTCGGCAGCCGCGTCCTCGAGCTGAGCTTCCAGCTACAGAAAGAAGAGCCCCTTCTTATTAATACCAAACAAGCACTGTGTCACCAGCTATAGCTTGTCACCCGAAGGATCTCTAAGAGAACAAAACCTTGAAAGATTTTTGTATTTCTTCACCCTTCATCAAATTTTACTATATTGACAGTTGAGAAATGCACTTTGGGGCTGAACTGGAATGACAGGTTAGTAACAAGTTAAATTCTGATATAAATTGATAATTTGAGATTAAATTCCAAGAAAGGATACTGAGTTTTGAAAACAAGTGCTTCTGATATCTATAGAACACAGATTCATTTTTTACAAGGACAATTTCAAACACACACAAAAGGACAGAGCAGGACGCGAGCCCCACGCTGCGCCAGGCTTCCTCGACGCCTACGCCCCAACGGTCCCAAGGCAGATCCCGACGCTGTGTCACTGCAGCAATATTTGGAATGGTGACTCTTAATCAGGGGCCCACTAACCTGAGTTGTGATCGGTTCCAACTACAAATCTATCTGGGTTGCAAAATAAACTAAGAAGAAAACAAATAGGTATTTTGAGGCTAAATGACAAAAGAGCCCTGAACATGAAAGGAATGAGAGCCTGTGCTTCCAGGCCTTCTCATTCACAGGACTCATCAAGTAAATTTTAACAGAATTTTATCCTAAGCATTGCTTAAAATATGTCACCTATTAACAGCGGAGCACTCACAACATCTAGGACAGCAGTTCTCAAAGTGGGGGCTGAGGACCCCTGGGGTCCTAAGACCCTGTGAGGGGTCCACAAGGCCCCTATGTGTAGGAGCCAGGTTTTCTTCCTACACTTTCTCCAAAATAGTGTAACAGATTCAACGTAGAAACATGTATGAGAACCCAGGTGTTTTCTATGTATATTAAAAAAATTACAAAAATGTAAAAAATGCCACTCTTCTCATTAAGTTTTTTTTAGAAATAGTTACTTATAAAAAATGTTATTTATGTTAACATATAATGGGTTTATCGCTGTAACGAAAAGAATTCAGTTTTTTTTCTTTTTTTCAAAAAAGTGTGTATGTATATATACACACATACAAATTTTGAACATATAAACACTGAGAGAAATTTATCTTGCTTTTGCCTAGGGTCTAACGCAGGATCAGGATGCTGATTCTTATGCTTTTTTCTGAGGCTTACTTTCTAATACACATGAGAGGAATTCTCAGTTTTCTTTCTTTCTTTTTTTTTTTTTTTTTTTTTTTGAGACAGAGTCTCACTCTCTTGCCTGGGGCGAGTGCCGTGGTGTCAGCCTAGCTCACAGCAACCTCAAACTCCTGGGGTCGAGCAATCCTACTGTCTCAGCCTCCCGAGTAGCTGGGACTACAGGCATGCGCCACCATGCCCAGCTAATTTTTTCTATATATATTTTCAGCTGTCCAATTGATTTTCTTTCTATTTTTGGTAGAGACGGGGTCTCGCTCTTGCTCAGGCTGGTCTGGAACTCCTGAGCTCAGAACGATCCGCCCACCTCGGCCTCCCAGAGTGCTAGGATTACGGGCATGAGCCACCGCGCCTGGCCTCAGTTTTAATTTCTACCATGTTACATATTAAGAGCTATAACTAAAATAAATAAAAGCTCTTTAGGGTCCTCAATAATTTTTAAGAGATAAAGGAGTGCAGAAACCCAAAAGTTACAGAACCACTGATCTAAAGCAACTGACTTGAAGTTACTAGGCTGCGACTGGTTTTTCTCCCATCCAAGTACTCACCAGGCCCGACCCTGCTTGGCTTCCGAGATCAGACGAGTTCAGGGTGGTATGGCCATAGACATGCGACTGGTTTTCTACTTACACCTACCCCTATATGGAGTACAGGTGCTCATGTTCACTCGAGCCATGCCATATCACATCACAACATAAATACTGTTTATTTACTTAAGAGGGAATTTTTAAAATTAGCACTACAAGAACCTCTTTTACTGATTTCACAAATAGGCTGGGTTCAGGCCTGTTAATTATAGCACTTTGGGAGGCTGAGGTGGGAGGACTGCTTGAGACTAGGAGTTGGAGACCAGCCTGGGCAACTTAGCGAGACTCTGCCTCTACAAAAAATCCTAGCTACTCGAAAGGCTGAGGCAGGAGGATCGCTTGAGCCCAGGAGTTCAAGGCTGCAGTGAACTGTGATTAATTGTATCACTGCACTCCAGCCTAGATGACAGAGTGAGACCTTAGCTCAAAAAAAAAAAAAAAAAAAAAAAATCACAAATAGATGCTGAGGGATGAGAATTACAAAATAAATGCTTTGGCAGATCAATTTAAAGTAATTTATGTAATGCAGCCCAAGTTTTCAAAGCTGTTTTATTAAGATCATATGAAGTCCAATCAATACAATCCCTGAAACATCTAAAAAGCTACCTCTTTCCTGAACTTCTCAGATTTGCGGATTTCCTGCCGCATCGAGTCAATTTTCTGCATGGCCACCTCCATCTCCTCCTCTTTGTCCCGGAGCTGCCGGGACACCTTCTGCTTCTGGGAGCGGAGTTCCGCCATGCGCTCGTTGAGCTCTGAGAACTCCTGCAAGGCCAGCTTTCGCTGCTGGTGGGCATCTTTGAGTTCTTTGGCTTGAGATTTCAATCGCTCTGAAGCTTCGACCAATTGCTGAACAAAAAGATTACAGATGTTATAGATGTTTTACATTTGCTTAGCAAAGATTTAGAAGGCTGGAAGGTCAGTCTTACACCACATCCAAGAGTTAAAAGTGACAGTCAATGCTGGGTGTGGATTAGAGTCACAGATCCAAGAACTGACCTTCTTGGAAAAAGCCCTTTGCTCTGCCCGAGCCCAGACACACAGGCAGCTAGGAATACCACGCGGGCTCAGGTGATAAGCACCAGCTCCACACCAGGAAAGACCCTGTAACCACAAGGAGCAGCCTGCTCACAGGACGCCTGGCCCCATAACGTCAACCTCTTCCCAGTGTCATCCACACAATCACAGAGGTGGATGAAGCACAAAGGTGGGTAATTCAATCTAGTTACTTAAACACAACAAAAACAGAAAAGAACATACAAACATGAAAACGCTTAGGATTTGAATCAAAGTGAAGAACCGTATAAAAACAATCACTGGATAGCTAGCCCTTCTCTAGAGACTAAGGTATGGATACTGGTTGTCCCTCTGCGTGCAGAGCTACACCTGGGCCTTACCACTGGTTATACTGACAGCCCTGGCTCCTCTGCAGCCAGTGGTCAACAACCTGGCTGTTTAGTCACTGCCATTCCTGTTGGTCTAAGACTGGAAGTGACAAGACCTACAGCAAGCTGGCAGGGCAGCTCCCTCCTGGACCCTAGCCCAGCGAGTTACTGTGACTGCCCCAGAGCAACAGGACACACTTCTAGATGAATCACTGCAGGCGGCATGACACTACAGATAAACTTAAAAAACAATTTGGGTTTCAAATCTGGCACATTTTAGAGAACAGATCACAAACTACAGGCTGAAGAACTTACGTGTATAAATGACCGTATCTTAGAAAACATGAACCTAATTTTGTGGTTTTATTATAATATAATGGCAATTCAGCATAAAGCTTCACATATCTTACTGAAAATCAACTTATAAAGGAGTTTGGGGAGGGGATCGCCCAAATCTTAACGAACGGTCTCTTGCAGTTCCCTGTCCCCACCAAGAAGTCCCTTCTGAGAGCAGAGGGCAGAGGCTGTTGTATGGGCGTGGAGGGGAGGGAGTGGGGAGACCCTGGTGCCAGATGCAGCATGTGTCACTGCAGATGCTATGACACCTCTGGACTGCACATCCTCATTGGAGGATGGGGGAGATGCTGCTTACTCTGCAGGGTCGCGGTGGAGATAGAAGGTGATGGCTGTGAGGTGGGTGGCCACTGCAGTTAGGGCACTTGAAGGCCTCCTACGACTGGCAGCCAAGCTCTGCTGCTAACTTGGGGGTTGTGCAGCCCCTGGGCCCAGCAGGGGCCCTGGAGCCAGGCCTGCCCTCGTGTCCTGCATGCAGCACAGAGACAGACCATACGCCAGTTCCAAGGAGGTCTTCAAACGTATGTATGAACTCAAGCTTACAAAACTGCGAAAGGTCACATAAGCCTCCCTCTCACAGCACCCAGGCCGCCCACCTTGTGCAGGTCCTCCTTCTCCTGCCGCACCACGCGGTACTGCTTCTCCAGCCCCCTCAGCCGCTGTGTGGAATCCTCCCGCTCTTGGCGAAGTGCCACTGTGTCCTCGAGTTGTCGCTCAAGCCTACTTGAATCTGAGCAATGGAGGAAATAAATTATAATTATGTTCCTTTCTGTGCAGTGATATTATATGGGAACTTTATGTTAGCTGACTTACTGACAGGAAATTATTTAATAATTCACAATCTTGTTCATTCAGAGGCTGTTTAAACTTTCACATATACACAGTGACACAGGCTCAGCAGACTTAACCTGATCATCTGTCTGACAGCTCTCCCATCCAGGGAATACCAGCCCTTGGGCAGCACACACCCGTGTGCCTCAGTCCCTCTCAACTGTGTGACCCAGCACAGCGCTTGGACCTTTCCTGGTGTGCAATGAAGGTTTCTGGGAATGACTAATTCAATCAATGGAGGATTCTGGAGCAGGACAATGATGTTCCACGTAGGAAAGGTACAGACCGTGACAGATTCAGACTGTGGTTTGGAGATGAGTCAACAGCAGGACCAAGCCATGTGAGGTTAAAGGTGAGGGCTTAAAAGTGATTTGAGTCTTGAGGAAGCTTTGCCAGCCTAGGAACCATCTGAGACAGCTGGTAACAATAGTCTAGCACCTAAAACACTGACAGGCACAGCACTGATGAAAGCTTTAGAAAGAAAGAAGATCTAGCAACTATCTCAGAGTTAAGAAGAGGAAAATTAAGATAGAGAAATACAAAATCATCTGAGAGTTTATGAATAAAATATTAGGAATTGATTCTAACTGGTAACTATAAAATTATATTATTAGGGGCCAGGTGTGGTGCCTCAAGCCTGTAATCTCAGCACTTTAGGAGGATGAGGTGGGAGGATCACTTGAGGTCAAGAGTTCAGGACCAGCCTGTGCAACATAGAGAGAGACTGTCTCTACAAAAAACAGAAAAAATTAGTGGGTGTGGTGACTCACGCCTGTAGTCCCAGCTACTCGGGAGGCTCAGGCAGGAGGATCACTTGAGCCCAGGAGTTTGAGGTTGCTGTGAGCTACGATCACACCACTGCACTCCAGCCTGGGCAAAAGAGTGAGGCCTTGCCTCAAATATATATATACACACACATGTTGTTATTAATAGAACTAAGTAAGTTGGGAAAAATAATTTTTTTTTTTTTTTTTTGAGACAGGGTCTCACTCTGTTTCCTGGGCTAGAGTCTGTGGCATCAGCCTAGCTCATAGCAACCTCAAACTCCTAGGCTCGAGTGATCCTCCTGCCTGCGCCTCCTGAGTAGCTGGGACTACAGGCACACACCATGACCCCTGGGGCTAATTTTTCTATTTTTAGTACAGATGGGTCTCGCTCTTGCTCAGGCTGGTCTCAAACTCCTGAGCTCAAGCAATCCTCCCACCTTGGCCTCCCAGAGTGCTAGGATTACAGGTGTGAGCCACCACACCCGCCTGAGAAAAATAATTTTAAATATACTGACAAAATATCAGAACTCTAAATAGGTTGCTAAAGCGTAAGTTTTTTTTCTGCTTTTCCACCTTATAAAAAGGACTCTCTGAAAATTTTATTTTAAAAGATTAATGCCCAAGAATACAGACTAAAGCAGATGTACTTTATTTTTTTTTTTGTTGTTGTTTTTTGTTTTTTTTTTTTTTGAGACAGAGTCTCACTCTCTTGCCTGGGGCGAGTGCCGTGGCGTCAGCCTAGCTCACAGCAACCTCAAACTCCTGGGCTCGAGCAATCCTACTGTCTCAGCCTCCCGAGTAGCTGGGACTACAGGCATGCGCCACTATGCCCGGCTAATTTTTTCTATATATATATTTTTAGCTGTCCAATTAAT
>RJWJ010003010.1:0-91810 GCA_004363605.1 Indri indri | reverse complement strand
GTCACCGATTTTCTAAGCATGATCCTTCCAATCTCTGACTATCCACTCAATCCATTAGCTATAGCCCATGAATTGGTAAACCATCATACATCTGCTCATTTATCCTTCCAAATAAGCTGAACAGCCAGGTGCACTGCTTGAAATTCTTCCCACTGGGAATATTTTCCTTTACCACATCCTTCAGGGATTTTCAACAAGGGGCTATAGGGCTGCAGATGACCACTTTTGGGTGGTACCTGCCCATCATGTAGAACCGTCTGTAAACCATGCCTGAATCTTCTCTTCCTCTGCCAACTGATCATAAGGGAACTTACATAAAGACATAGGGCCAGGCTGAGAGAGAGTAGGTCATGTAGCAGATGTGGGGATGATGGGGATTTGGGCCACTTCGTGTAATTTATTTGCACCTTCAGGACCTCCTTGGGTCATGTTTCATATACACTGTTTCCATTTGATGATGCAGTACACGCCCAAAGTTTTGTCTTGGTGAACCAATTAACGCCTGGTTCATTATGGGCTGCTGAGGTCTCATGGCAAAACTCGGTTGTCCATGGTTAAGCATTTAGTTTCTACGAAGGCTAAGTAGCATGCCAAGAGCTGTTTCTCGATGAACAAGTACTTATCCATAGAGGATGGCAGGGCTTTGCTCCAAAATCTAAACTCCTGTACTGCAGTTTACCAATAAGAGATTGCCAAAGGCGTCAAACAGCATTTGTGTCTGCCACGGATACTTCAACCACAATTGGATCTGATGAATCACATGGCTCAAGTGGCGGAGCAGCTTGTATAGCAACCTGGATCTGTTGCAGAGACTTCTTCTGTCCTGGGCTCCACTCGAAATTGGCAGCTTTTTGTATCACTCTGTAAATGAGCTGGTGTAACACTCCCTAAAGAGGAATATGTTACCTTTGAATTCCAAGAGGCCCACTAGGGGTTATGCCTGTTTTCCAGTTGTGTGAGGGGCCAGAGGCAACAGCTTGTCTTTCACCTTAGAAGAGTTATGTCAACATGCTCCATACCAATGGACCCCTAGAAATTTCTCTGAGGTACAAGGCCCATTAATTTTTTTTTTTTTTTGAGACAGAGTCTCACTCTTTTGCCCTGGCTAGAGTGCCGTGGCATCAGCCTAGCTCACAGCGACCTCTAACTCCTGGGCTCAAACGATCCTTCTGCCTCAGCCTCCCGAGTAGCTGGGACTACAGGCATGCGCCACCATGCCCAGCTAATTTTTTCTATATATATATTTTAGTCGTCCGATTAATTTCTTTTTATTTTTACTAGAGACGGGATCTCGCTCTTGCTCAGGCCGGTCTCGAACTCCTGAGCTCAAACAATCCTCCCGCCTCGGCCTCCCAGAGTGCTAGGATTACAGGCGTAAGCCACCGCGCCCGGCAAGGCCCATTAATTTAAAAAAAAATTA
The DNA here is from genome assembly GCA_004363605.1 of Indri indri. NCBI lineage: Eukaryota > Metazoa > Chordata > Mammalia > Primates > Indriidae > Indri > Indri indri. The sequence continues at coordinate 90,390 of RJWJ010003010.1, read as the reverse complement.
TTTTGCATCTTCTGACACACAAATGTCTTACCAGCAAGTCTAGAGTGGTTGCTGCTTCTTGCTCATTAGGTCCAATCAACATAACGTCATCACTAAAATGGACCATTATAATATCTTGCAGAAGGGAAAGATGCTCAAGATATCTGTGAACTGAATTGTAACTGTATTAATCTTCCCAGCCTGCCATAACTTAACACCACAGACTTGGTGACTTAAACAGTAGAAATTTATTTTCTCACGGTTTGGAATCTGGAAGTCCAAGATGAAGATGCTAGCAGGATTTATCTCTGGTGAAGCCTTTCTTTCTAGATTGCAGATGGCTGCCTTCTCACGGTGTCCTCAAGTGGCCTCTCTTCTGTGTGTGTTCACTCCTTGTATCTCTTCCCCTTCTTATAAGGTCAGTTGAGATCTTACAAGAAGAGTTCCATTGGTTTAAGGCTCAATTCTTAAGATCTCATTTAAACTTAATGACCTCCTAAAGGTCCTGTCTTCGAGTACAGTCACTTTGAGAGTTAGGGCTTCATCATATGAATCTGGGGGGCACGATTCAGTCAGCAGCAATAACTAAGGCTGGAGAGTCAATACATCCATGAGATTGGACAGTAAAAGTGTACCGTTGGCTCTGTCAGCTGAGTACAAAGTGCTTCTGGTGGACTTTAACAGGGATGAAGAGAAAAAGAAAAAAAAAACGACAGACAATTGCTGCATAACAGGTATATACCAGGGAGTGTGTTAATTTTAATCAAAACACATCTGGTAAAGCAGCTGCAATAGAAGTCACTACCTTGTTAAACTTAGTATAATCCATTATCATTCTTTAAGATCCATCTGCCTTCTACACAGGCCAGATAGGAAAGTTGAACATAGATGTGGTAGAAATCACCACTCATGCATCTTTCGAGTCCCTGATGATGGCGCTAATCTCTACAATCACTCCAGGGATGCAGTATTGATTGTGGTTTACACGTTTTATAGGTAGAGGTAGTTCTGGTGTCTTCCAGTGCCATTTTACACCATATTAGCCCCCATTCTACATGTCAGGGAACCAATGTGGGGATTTTGCCAGTTGAGTATGTCTATGCCAATTATGCATTCTGGAAGTGGGGTTATAAACTCAGTGTAGTTTGGAACCTACTGTGCCCCCTGTGAGACGTATTGTATATTTTTACGGTGTACAGTATGATGTTTTTGATATATGTATACATTGTGAAATGGTGAAATCAAGCTAATTAACATATCCATTACCTCACATACTTGTCATGCTTTTTTTGTGGTGAGAACACTTAAAATCTATTTATCTAACAATTTTCAAGTGTAAAATACATTGTTGTTAACTGTAGTCATCGTGTTGTACAATAGACCTCTTGAACTTATTTCTCCTGTGTAAATGACATTTCGTATCCTTTGACCAATTTCTCTCCAACCCCTTGCTCCCCCAGCCTCTGGTAACCACCATTCTACTCTCTGCTTCTATGAGTTCGACTTTTTTAGATTTCACATAATAAGTGAAATCATGCAGTATTTATGTTTCAGTTTCTAGCTTATTTCTCAAGATCCATACAATGAAAACTAATTACCAGTGTGGCAGAGGGGGTATCTTTAGGAGGTGACTGAGTCATAAGGGTAAAGCCCTCATATTATAAAAGAGGCCTGAAGGAGACCCTTCTCTCCCTCCACATATGAGAACACATTGAAAAGGCACCATCTATGAAGCAGAAAGAAGATGTAAGAAAATAAAATAAGCATGAAAAAATGCTCAAATCATTAATCATTAAGTAAATGCATATTAAAACCACAATAAGATACCTCTGCCTATGTATTAGAATGGGTAAACTTAAAAAGACTCACCATGCCAAATGCTGGCAAAAATGTGGAGGAATTGGAACTTTGTGCACTGCCGTCAGTAACATAAAATTGTGCAGGCACTTGGGAAAACAGTTTGCTGTTTTCTTAAAAATTAAATGTCCACCTATCATATGATCCAGACATTCTATTCATAGGTATGTACACTGAAAAATAGTGTATGCCCCTACTATTGTTTGTATATAAATATTCATAGCAGTTTTATTTGTAATTTTCAAAAACTGTAAACAACTCAAATATCCATCAACAGGTGAATAAACAAACTATGATACACTCACCATTGATGCATGGAACAACACCAATGAGTCTCTTATGCTGAATAAATAAAGCCAAACCAGAAAAGTTGCTATTGTATGATTCGACTTATATGCAATCCAAGAAAATGAAAGCCAACATATAGGGACAGAACACAGATCAGTGGTTGCTTGGTGGGTAGCTTTAGGAGGGGCAGGAGAAAAGAATTATAAAAGGGCACAAGGAAATTGTTGGGAGAAGTAGATGCTTCATTAGTTTAATTGGAATGATGGTTTCATGCCTGCACAGATATATCAAAACATATCAAATTGTGCCAAAATGTACAATTTAAACATGTGAAATCACAGCAACAACAAAAATGAATAAATGGGATCTGATCAAATTAAAAAGCTTCTCCACAGCCAAAGAGACTATCATGAGAGCAAACAGACAACCTACGGAATGGGAGAAAATATTCACATGCAGCACATCTGATAAAGGGCTGATAACTAGAATGTATACAGAACTCAGGAAAATCACCAAGAAAAGAATCAAACAACCCTATCAAAAAGAGGGGAAAGGACATGAACAGAAACTTTTCAAAAGAGGATAGAATAATGGCCGGTAAACATATGAAAAAATGCTCAACATCTCTAATCATGAGGGAAATACAAATCAAAACCACAATCAGATATCACCTAACCCCAGTGAGACTGGCCTTTATCAAAAAATCCTAAAGCAACAAATGCTGGTGATGATGTGGAGAGATAGGAACAGTCTTACACTGCTGGTGGGACTGCAAATTAGTACAACCTCTGTGGAAAAGAATTTGGAGATACCTCAAAGAGCTAAAAATAGAAATTCCATTTGATCCAGCAATAGCAATATTAGGCATCTACCCAAAGGAAAAAAAGTCATTCCATAATAAGACATTTGCACTCGAATGTTTATGGCAGCACAATTTACTTATTGCAAGGATATGGAAACAACCCAAGTGCCCATTAATCCACGAGTGGATTAATAAAATATGGTATATGTATACGATGGAATACTACTCAATTATAAAAAACGATGGTGATCTAGCACCTGTTATGTTTTCCTGGATAGAGCTTGAGCCCCTCCTCTGAAGTGAGGTATCACAAGAATGGAAGAATAAGCACCACACGCACTTGCCATCAAATTGGCACTAACTGTTCAACACTTAGGTGCTCACACAGTAGTAATATTCTTTGGGGGTTGGGGAGTTGGGGGTGGGTAACTCACAACTAATGGACACAATGAGCATTGTAGGGGGGAAAGGGCACGTCTCAAATCATGGTTTTTGTGGGGCAAAGTCATAACATGTAACCAAAATGTTTGTACCCCCATAATATCCTGAAATTAAAAAAAAAAAGAATTTCTGAGGTGAGGCCTTGGAACCTGCTTCTATCACCTGATTTTGATGCAAAAAGAAGTTTAGCAACTATTGCCAGGATTACTATTAGAAGGAAGCATCTAAATAGGCTGTATACTTTCTTCATCTCTTTAAACGTGTGTTTCAGAAAAATAGGCCCAGGAAATGTTACCGCAAATCAGCATAATTCATCTGTGACAACTGTGAACAGAAACTTCCATGGTGCAAAGCTATGACTGGAATACTATCAAAGAACATGTTCTGCCTTTGTGGCAAATCTGCAATATTACTCCATGGTCCCTTTGGAAGCGATGTGGCAGATTTAGGTAGAGTTCAAACAAACATTCTGCCTTGAAACAACGCCAGGATAATAGTTCTTTGTTTCAACATGGAAGTTTAAATTTGCTAACTGGCTTCTTCTGTTATAGGTGACGAACAACGCCCACTCCACAGCGCCCCCCACCCCCAGCCGCCCCGCCAACTTCTTTATGTGGAATAGGCAGGACTAAAAATGAGGTGCAAAGAGGAAAAGTGGCAGCTTCTGGGATGAATGCCTTTTGAGAATGTGGAATATATTAAGGATATATTCAACTTAGAGCATAGGTTACAAGCACAAACACTAACAGAAGTCAGGAAGGTGAAAGAAAATTGTAAATTAGGTGGGACAAATAAAACACTAGGCTCTTTTGGTTTGATATGTTTTCTTACTTTTGATAGAGGTATGGATACAAAAATATCACTTTCCTTTTAAATATGGTATGAGAGCAACAGTGTAAATATGATGACAAACTAACTGACATTCACCCTCAGTGCCATACAAAGTGATGGGGGTTGTAGTAAACTGGAGAGTCCAAGCCTCATGTAGTGAACCAGCAACACAAAGCATGATAACAAATGGCAACTACACTTGGCCTAAATACCAGAAGGACAATGGGAAGGGGGAATAACGGGAGATGCAAACTGGAGAGCCCAAGCTAAATAAGGGTGTCGCTCCTCCATACCAGCTGGTTGATCCCTTATGGAAAAGAGGACCTTTTGTTTCTTAATATTATGATTCTTCCAGAGAAGCTGGACATCTGGATATTTATGTGTGATCTTTTGATTTTTAAATATTGGTAACTAATTCAATGCTTCAAAAACCAAGTTCAAAAGGGAAAAAAATTAAACTAAACACCGTAATTACTCAGAAGATACAACAATAAGCTGTATTGGTCCTTGGGCTAACTGTGACCTCTGAACTGAGGAACATTTAACACATTTCTGGTTTTCAACCATCAAGACAGATGAAACCAACAAACAAAAAGAAGAACCATGGGATAAAACCAAGAATTGGTCCAGGAGGCGAGAGGAGAAGAGATTTCTCAGTATCCAAGAGTAGAAAGAACATTAAGTGAGAGACAGATATCAGGAGCACTGGATGCGACACAGTGGTCACAACCATATCATACATCACTCTTGGGTGGTACTTCAGAGACTGTACAGTTCAACCTCCTAATTTTATGGATGAGACACCTAAAACAAAGAGGTTAAGTAGGTTGCTCAAAATCAAACATCCAGTTTGTGCCTTGGTCTCATGGTGCCCAATCTTTCCACCAGACAAAGCTTTCTTTAAGGGTCCATTCAGTGAACTTCCTAATGAACCAGCTGTGAGAAAAGAGATGGCCCATGTCTCTCAGCAATTTAACTGACATGTCTTTATTTGTTTGTCTCCTTGTAGCTGGCTGTGCAACACCTGATTGTAGGTGAAACTTACAGTTACTGTGTACAATAAATAGCTTTATGGATTGCAGTCTTTTTACTAAAGCCAACTCGGTGGGGCAAGTAAATGAATAATGAAGTCAACAAGAGCAAAACTATGAGCATTTTATTTTGGCCCAGAAAGGAGTTGTGGATGCAAAGGGGTAAAATGCATTTGTTCCAACCACATCTACATAAAACCAAGGAGCTGAGTTGCTTCCATTTCACTACTTCAGAAGCCTAAGAATGAGTTCTGAGTTGAACAGGGCAAAGTGTGATTTCAGAAGCCTTAAAATACTGTTCATATTGCATACTGAGTTACTCAAAACAAATTCGAGACATTCGCTTCGTGAAATCCTTTCACAGCTCCCTGCTTCCTTTCCCTTATTTAGCACACTTTCATTTCCAAGAAATCCTGCTGACAAAATTTTTTATCTGCCCTTCCTTTAAGCTGTCTGGTTCTTCAGTTCCTGGCCAGTATCTGATTGCTCATCCTAGAGGTACCATGACACAGTTGTGTCATATATTTTTTGTTGTTGTTAATACTGGATAATTATTCTTAAGCCATCAAGGTCTAGCGCTTTGAGCTTTTCTCTCCCTCTTTGTCACAATGATTCGCTCACAGATTTCCCAAGAAAGAGCTGCCAAGTTCATTAAGAAATGGGTGATGTGATACAAGTACAGTTCCTGTCATCAAGACAGGTCTGCATTCCAAAGTCTCAGCTCAGGCTCACTAATCAAACACTTGCTTCTGAAAACTTAGGAATGGATAATGGTCAGAAAGCACATGTGAATGTCAGCATAATATGGATGAACATGAGTTCGAACTGTCTTAGGAGCCTGCATCTTTACAAACACACAAACACACACACATAATTCAGCAAGGAGATGAACTAAACCTCAATTGAAGGGTTTTTAATTGACCAATGAGGAGTTCTTGATAAATGCCACATGTTTGCAAGATACCAAGAGAAAGAGAGGTATGGTTTGTGTCTCCAAGAACCTTAAATTGTATATGAGGAGACAGAAATTCCAGGCATGAAATAATCAGATTCTTAGCAGTTAGATATGAGGTCTACTGAGGAAGTATAATAGGAGCTTACAAACTAAAAAGATCAGTATGTTCTGAAGCATTAGGCAAAGACTTTCTGGAGTAAGACAAACTTGAGTTTGATCTTCACGGATAGTTAGGACTTGAATGGGTGGAGAAGAAGGTCTACCAAGCTAGGATAACACTAGGTATGGAGGTTGGAAGAGGAAGATGGAGAATGAGGAAAAGGTGGTCAAGAATGAGGCTGAGAATTCATGTACGTTAAGTAGTAAGATAGAAGATTATAAGGAAAAGATGGGGTAAGTCTCTTAAAAGTCAGACAGAGGGACTGGTGATTAATGTGTCAGGCAACAGAGCTAGTGAAAGTTCTTGTAAAAGGATCTGAGTTGATAACAGTATTTAAGGAAGAAGACTCTGGCAACAATGTCAAACAGGGTGGGATGGAAGAAGGGGAGCTTGTTAGGAGGCTCTGGCATTAATCAAACTTGAGGTGAAGGCAGCCAGCTTTCACAGACAGGAAGTGGATATGATAATGAAAATTTAATAGTTTTAAACAGAGTGACCTAGAGTAAAAGAATGTTAAAGCTAGAAAAAGGACTTTAAAAAATATCTAATCAAGGTTCTTCACTTTATTGGTGAGCAAACTGAAGCTAAGAAAGTATAAGTGATTTCTCTAAGATTACCTAATCAAATATTTAGTGGCAGAGCAGGTACTAGAATCCAGACATTTTGACACCTTAACAAGTGGTGCTTTGTAATATATGAATACTAAGCTGTTAAACTGAAATGAGAGTAAGACATTCAAACGGAAAATTTTCTAGGCAACAACAGATACGTACGTTTAGGCGAATATTTAATATATCATCAGAAAGGATGGAACCCAGACCCATAATGGTGGATAAGCCTTCAGAAGGAGAATGTAGAGATAAGAACTAAGGGGTGAGTGGAAGAAGAGTAGTTACAAAAATAAGGGGATAATCAAGAGGAAGCCATATCACAGGACCTAAGAGAAAGAGATTTTCAAAAATAAAGTGTAGAAAACTTACTTTTGCCTAAGATGGAATATCAGAGACTAGATTTTTTTCTCTTGACTAAAACAACTAAAACAATAGGCAAACTGTATGAAATAATAGTTCTCAAGATATTAGACACAAGATAATGAAATGCATTGATCCCTGGGAGATGGAGACCAAACAAGGGGAGCCCTATGATTGCCCCATCTTACTGCCTTGAGAGTGTTTCCAAATCACAGTACAAGGAGAGGGAACCCAAGTAAAGATTGAAGGCCTTGATTTGAAGAAACAGAGCTGAGAGTCCGGGGAGAGTGAGACCAAGGCAGCTTGAGTTTGCAGGACAGGGTGTCGAAAAGGAGAGAGCTGCACAAAAAGGGAACTATGGAGATCTTCAGAGCACTGACCACCATATGTGTGTGCTGAAACATCTGAAATAACCATCTGAAATGATTAGAGGCAAGAGTGCTCCGTGCTCGCACAAGGCTGGGAATAGTGTCTGTTCCCACTGCCAGACTGAAAAAAAAAACTCAAGACTCACAGAATGAGTAGAATACACAGAAGAATCTTGCCTCAGTAATGGAAATAATTAGCCCTAGACTGAGAATTCATGTAGCACTGCTACAATTACAAGTATTAAATCTTTAAAGCAACCCAAAACAATTATTCTGTTTTGAATCACATGTCCAAGAATGAGGCTCAAGAATATTTATAGAAATACAAAAACATCCAGCTCCCAGCAAAGTAAAATTCGCAATCTCTTGTCTTACAAACAAAAATCAGAATGCAAAAAATCAGGTGAATATAACCCATATTGGGGAGGGAAAAAAACACAATCAAAATTGACGTATAAAGGGCACAGACGGCAGAATTAGTAGACAATGACGTGTAAAGTTTCCTGTATTCCACATGTTCAAGAAACTAGAAGAAAGATTAAGCATGGCAAAAACAAGATTTGAAAGATAAGAAAGAACAAAATGAATTTCTATATACATAAACTCAATGTATAAGATAAAAAAATACACTGGATAGAATTAATTCCAGAGTAGACATTACAGAAGAAAAGATTAGTGAACTTGAATATATAGCAATAGAATTGATTCAAAATGAAACATGATAGATACAATACTGGGAAAAAATAGAGCACCAGAGAGAGCTGTGAAATGACTTAAATGGTCATTAAACAGATATAAGTATAATTGGGGTCCTTGAAGGAGAGAGGGGAAAGACAGAAAATATATTTGAAGAAATAGTCTCCAAAATTATTCTAAATTTGATGAAAACTACAAATCCACAGATCTATGACAGTCAAAAAGTCTAAGAACATTAAATATTAAGACAATTATAGCAAGTCATATGTTGCTAAAACAAGTGATAAAGAGAAAATCATAAAAGCAGAAAAAAGAACACATTACTGCAAAGGAACAAAGATGAAAATTACAATAGGTATCTCTTCAAAACCATAAGAGCACAGTAGAGCAAAAGCTTTTTAGTATTAGAAGAATAAGAAGGGAAAAAACCTGTCAAACTAAAATACTTTACCCAGAGAAAATACCTTCCAAAAAAAAGGAGAAATTTAAGACTTTTTTTTCAGATGTGCAAAAGCTGAAGTAATTAATCTCCAACAGACTCATTCTATAAGAAATGTGCAAGGAAGTCTTTTGCTTAGAAGAAAAATGATATCAAATGGAAACACAGATTTACAAAAGTGAATGAAGAGCCCCAGGAATAGTAACAGCATGAATAAATATAAAGACTTTTTGTTATCATTTAAGTCACTTTTAAGGTAATCAACTGTTTGAAACAAAAAACTAGCAATGTATTTTGGAGTTTATAACATATGTAGAAGGAGTATGACAAAATAGCATGTAGAAGAATACTGTTGCAAGGTTTCTATACTATATGTGAAGTGACATAAAAGCACTAGAAGACAGACTATGATAAGTTAAATATGTATAATATAAGCCCTAAAACAACACAACAAAAGGTTATATGTAATAAGACAAAAATAGAATCATAAAATTTATCCAATCTAAAAAAGGCAAAAAAGTAGAAAAGACAAAAAATGGATGGAGAAACTAGAAAACAAATAAAAAGAAGGTAAATTTAAACTCAACCATAATATGAATAATCGTATTAAATATTAATGGTCTAAACACCCACATTAAAAAAGATTACCAGATTGGATTTAAAAGGAGGCAAAATCCAACTACAGGCTGCCTAGAAGAAATCTACTTTGAATATAAAGACACAAATTGGTTGAAAGTAAAAGTATGGAAAAAGATGTAACATGCTAACACTAATCAAAATAAAGATAGAGTGGCTATATTAATATCAGACAAAAGAGATTTCAGATCAAGAAACATAATTAAGGAGAAAGAATGTCATTTAATAATGATAAATAATGATAATAATGATAAACCTGATCAAGTCAAGTTATCAACAGAACATGATAATCCTAAATATTTATGTCCTTGGTAATAGAGCTTCAGAATACATGAAACAAAAATTGATAGACCTGCAGGGAGAACAAAACAAATCCACAATTATAACCGAAGTTTTAACATTCTTCCATCAATAATTAATTGAGCAAAAGACATAAAGTAAGGATATAGAAGACTTGAATAATACTATTTACCAACTTGGCCAATTTAACATTTATAGAATATTCCACTCAACAACATCAGAATACGCATTCTTTCTAGGTTCATATGGGATTTTTACCAAGATAGACTATATTCTGGGCCACAAAGCAGACACCAAAAGTTTAAAAACATTCAAGCCATACAAAGTATGCTATATGGCCATAATGGAATTAAACCAGAAATCACTAACACTAAATATATGGAAGCTAAATGACAAAATTCTAAAAAAAAAATTGGGGTTCAAAGAAAAATCAAAATAGAAAGAATTTTTAGCTCCATGAAAAAGAAGACACAACATACTAAAATCCAAGGGATGCACCTAAAGTAGGACCCAGAGGGAAATTTATAGCATTAAAATGCCCATCTTAGAAAAGGATCAAATCAACAACTTCAGCTTCCCCTTAGGAAACTAGAAAAGGAAGAGCAAATGCACCCCAAAGTATAAAGAAGGCAATAATAAAGACCAGAGCAAAAATCTATAAATAGAAAACAGAAAAGCAATGGAGAAAAATGAATAAAATCAAAAGCCGATTCACTGAGAATATCAATAAAATCAGTGAACCTTTAGCCAGACTCTTTGGGGAAAAAAGAAGATAGTAGGGTGAGGGAGAAAGAAAGCAAAGATGTACATAATCAATATTAGAAATGAGAGCAGTGACATCACTAAATACTCTATAGATTTAAAAGAAGAGAATATAATGAACAATTTTATTTCACTGAATTCAACAACCTAAATGAAATGGACAAATTTCTTGAAAGATACAAACTGCCAAGGTTCAGGCAAGAAGACATAGAAAATATGAATAGCACTACATCATTTAAAGAAATTGAATCTAATTTATAGTCTAAAATCTTCCCACAAAAAATTGTCCTAGTCAAGATGTCATTACAAGAGAATTCTACCAAATATTTAAAGAAGAAATTATAATGATTCTACAAAAACACCTTCAGAAAATTGAAGAGGTGAGAATTGTTCTCTAATTAGCCTGAGGCCAGCATTACTCTGATATTAAAAACAAAGGTATTACAAGAAAAGAAAACTATAGATTAATAGGCCTCATAAACATAGATACAAAAATATCTTAACAAAAGTTTAGCAAATCTGATCCAACAATATATAAAGGGGACAATGTGACCAAGTGAAGTTTGTCCCAGGAATAAAAGATCTGGATAGGAAGTCTTCAAATTGGATAGAATGATTCCTTCTAATTTATTATTTTTCAAAATCATCTTGGTTATTCCAGTTCTGTGCCTTTCCATAGAACGTTGTTATTTGCAATGGAATATTTTCTTTATCTTGTCCAAATGTGATTTGACACTTCACACAAGCTACCACACATGGTAGTTGGAGGGTAGGGGGGAAATTGTAAAAACAAAATTTGATCCAGATCAAATTATTTAAATAGTCCTTTTAGACATACTTCATACTTTTGAGAAACAGATCTACACATATATCCTCACTTGATCTTTACAAAGGCACAAAGAAATTTAATGAAGAAAGGATGGTATTTTCAACAAATGTTGTCAAAAACATTGGCTTCAAGTCATACAAAGTATGATTGGAAAAAATAAATAAATTTTTACCCATATCTTGGCACCTTATTCAATAATCAATTTCAAATGAATCACAGACCTAAATGTAAAGCCTAAAACTGTAAATTTCTAGAAGAAAATATAGAATAACATTTTGGGATCACAGATTAGGCAAAGTTTCTTAGCTATTATGCCAAATCCACCATCCTAAAAAAGAAAAAATTAATTAATTGGATTTCATCAATATTTGAAATCTCTGCTCAGTGAAAGACACTTAGGAAAGTGAAAAGAAGAAAGGGGAGGATGGGATGGGTAAATCCACACCTAATGGATGCAGTGAGTGCTGTTTGGGGGATGGGTGCCCCTGTTGGACAGTGCAAAGGCAATTTATGTAACCAAAGTGTTTGTATCGCCATAATACTCTGAAGTAAAACACACACACACATACACACACACAAACCAACCAACCAAACAAACAAAAAAGTAAAAAGAGAAGCCACAGACCAGGAGAAAATATTTTCAAAACACATATCTGACCAAAGACTTGTTTATAGAATAGAACTTTCAAAACTCAATAATAAGAGAACAAATAACCCAGTAAAAAACGGACAAAAGATTTGAAGAGATACTTCACCAAAGAAGATATATGAATGTCAAATAAGCACATTAAAAATGATCACATCATTCACCATTATGAAAATAAAAATTAAACTGTAATGAGATACCACTACACCTATTAGAATGGCCAAAATAAAAATACTTACGATATCAAGTGCTGACAAAGATGCACAGCAACCAGAACTCTAACACACTGACGATGGGGAATACAAAATATTTTAGCCACTGGAAAATTTTGGATATTGTTTATAAAATTTAGCAAACCTCTACCATATGATCCAGCAACCTGACTCCTAGGTATTCATGCAAGTGAAATAAAAACTTATGTTTGCACAAAATTCCCATACAGAAAGATTTTGACTGGTTTTATTCATAATCACAAAAACTAGAAGCAATATAACTTTCTTCAGTGACTGCATGGATAAACAAACTATAGTTCTTCCATACAATAAAATACCACTTTGTGATAAAAAGTAAAAATTATTCATCCATCTTGACACTTGAATGACTATCAAATTCATTATTAGTGAAAGAATTCAGAGTCAAAAGGCTGCATAGTGTATGATCCCATTCATATGATATTCTGGAAAAGGCAAATCTATAGGGAACAAGGGTAGTGATTGCCAGAGGCTGCGATTTCTTTTTCTTTTTTAAAAGCTTTTATTTTAAATTATTATGTGTACATAATAGTTGTATATATTTATAAGTACATGTGAAGTTTTGGTACAGGCATACGATGTGTATTAATCAAATAGGGGTAATTGGGGTATTAATCACCTCAAGGATTTATCATTTCTTTGTTAGGAATATTCCAATTCCACTCTTTTAGTTAAAAAGTACACCATAACTTATTGTTGGCAATACTCACTTTGTCGTGCTATCAAATATTGCTAATTTTATCTAACTACCTAATTATACTTTGTGCCCATTATTCATCCCCACTTTATATTCACTCCTCGCTACCTTTCCCAGTCTCTGGTAACTATCATTCTACTCTCTGTCCACATAAGATCAATTGTTTTTAATATTTTGCTCCCATATATGAGTGACAACATGTGAGATTTGTCTTCTGTGCTTGGCTTATTTCACTTAACATAATGTTTTCCAGTTCTATCTACGTTGTTGCAAATGGCAGGATTTCATTTTTATAGCTATATAATATTCCATCGTGTATATGTACTACAATTTCTTTATCCATTCATCCATAGATGGAAACTTAGGTTGATTCGAAATCTTGGCTATTATAAATAGTGCAGGTATCTTTTCAACATACTGATTTTCTTACTTTCGGATATATACCTAGTAGTGGAATTGCTGGTTCACATGGTAGTTCTATTTTTAGTTTGTTGAGGAATTTCCATACTGTTCTTCATTGTGGTTACACTAATTTACATTCCCAGCAACAGTATATGACCATTCCCCTTTCTCCACATCCTTGCTAGCATTCATTATTGCCTGTCTTTTTGATAAAAGCCATTTTAACTGGCGTGGTTCTGATTTGCATTTCTCTGATGAATAATGATTTTGAGTATTATCCCATGTACCTGTTGGCCATTTGTATGTCTTCTTTTGAGAAATGTCTATTCAGATCCTTTGCCCATTTTTTTAATCTGATTATTTGATTTTTTCCTATTGAGTTGTTACAGCTCCTTATAATTCTAGTTATTAATCCCTTGCCAGAAAGGTAGTTTGCAAATATTTTCTCCCATTCTCTGGGTTTTCTCATCACTTTATTGATTTATTTGCTGTGCAGAAGTTTTTTAGCTTGATATGATCTCATTTGACCAATTTTGCATTGGTTACCTGCGCTTTGGGGTATTACTTAAGAAGTCCTTGCCCAGTAAATATCCTGAAGAATTTCTTCAAAGTTTTCTTTTAGTATTTTCACAGTTTGTGGCCTTAGATTTAAGACTTTAATCCATTTTGATTTGATTTTTATATATGGTGAAAGATAAGGGTCTAGTTTCATTCTTCTGCATATGGATATCCAGTTTTCCCAGCACCATCAAAGAGACTGTCCTTTCCCCAATGTACGTTTTTGGCAACTTTGTTGAAGATAAGTTCACTATAGATGCGTAGATTTACTTCTGGGTTCTCTATTCTGTTCCACTGGTTTATGTGTCTGTTTGTATGCCAGTACCATGCTGTTGTGGTTTCTATACCTCTGTAGTGTAATTTGACCTCAGGTAATGTGATTCCTCCAGTTTTGTTCTTTCTGCTCAGAATGGCTTTGACTCTTCTGGGTTTTGTTTTCTATCTCTGTGAAGAATTTCATTGGTATTTTGATGGGGATGGTTTTGAATCTGTAGATTATTTTGGTTAGTATGGACATTTTAACAATATTGGTTTTTCTAATTCATGAGAATCGAATATCTTTACAGTTTTTTGTGTGTCCCCTTCAATTTCTCTCATCAATGTTTTATAGTTTTCATTGTAGAGATCTTTAACTTCTTTGGTTAAGTTTATTCCTAGATATTTTATTTTATTTGTAGCTGTTGTAAATAGGATTACCTTCTTCATTTCTTTGTCAGATTGTATGCTGTTGGCATATAGAAATGCTACTGATTTTTGCATGTCAATTTTGTATTTTGCAACTTTCTTGAATTTGTTTATCAGTACTAACAGCTTTTTTTTTTTTTTTTTTTTTTGGTGTGGAGACTAGGTTTTGCCAGATATAAGATTGTATCATCTGCAAAAAAGGATAATTTGACTTCTTCCTTTCTAATATGGATTCCCTTTGTTTCTCTCTCTTGCCTGATTACTCCAGCTAGAACTATGTTAAACAAATGAAAATGGGCAACCTTGTCTTGTTCCAGAACTCGGAGGAAAGGATTTCAGTTTTCCTCAATTTAATGTAGAGCTGTGCAGAGCTGTGGCTCTGTCATATATGGCTTTTATCGTGTTGAGGTATGTTCCTTTTATAGACAGGTTTTTGAGAGTTTTTATCATGAAGTGATGTTGAACTATATTGAATGCTTTTTCAGCCTCAATTGAAATGATCATATAGTTTTTGTCCTTTGTTCTGTTGATATGATGTATCACATTGATTGATTTGCATGTGTTGAACCATCCTTACATCCCTTGGATGAATCCCACTTGATTATGATAAATAAAATCTTTTTAATGTGTTGTTGAATTTGGTTTGTTAGTATTTTGCTGAGAAGTTCTGCATCTATGTTCATCAGCAATATTAGCCTATAGTTTTTTTTCTTGTCATGTCTTTCTCTCGTTTTGGTATCAGGGTGATATAAGCCTCGAAGAATGAGTTTGGA
The DNA here is from genome assembly GCA_004363605.1 of Indri indri. NCBI lineage: Eukaryota > Metazoa > Chordata > Mammalia > Primates > Indriidae > Indri > Indri indri. The sequence continues at coordinate 75,034 of RJWJ010003010.1, read as the reverse complement.
AGTAGTTCCTCCTCCTCAATTTTTTGGAATGGTTTAATAGGATTGATATTACTTCTTCTATGAATGCTTGGTAGAATTCAGCAGTGAAGCCTTCAGGTCCTGGGCTTTTTTTTAATGGGAGACATTTTATTACTGCTCCTATATTGTTACTTTTTATTGGTTTATTCAGGTTTTGGATTTTTTCCTGGTTCTGTCTTATTAGGCTGCATGTGTGTAGGAATTTACTCATTTCTTCTATGCTTTCTGCAATAATTTATTGGCAAAAAGTAGTCTCTAATGATCCTTTGGATTTCTGCAGTAAAAGTTGTAATATCAACTTTTTCATCTCTGATTTTATTTATTTGGGTCTTCTCTCTTTTTTCTTGGTCTGCCTAAAGGTGTATCAATTTTCATTATCTTTTCAAAAGCCAAGTTTTTGTTTCATTGATCTTTTGTATTTTTCTTGGTTTCAATTTCATTTATTTCTGCTGTGATATTTATTATTTATTTTCTTCTATTACTTTTGTGGTTGGTACATTCCTGATTTTCTAGTTCTTTAAGATGTATCATTAGGCTGTTTATTTGAAGATTTTCTACTTATTTGATGTAGGCACTTATTGCTATAAACTTTCCACTTAGTACTGCTTTTGCTACGTCCCGTAGGTTTTGATATGTTTAGTTTTAAGTATAATTTGTTTCAAGAAATTTTTAAATTTCCTTTTTATTCTCTCCATTGACCCACTGGTAATTCATGAGCATACTGTTTAATTTCCATGTGTTTGTATAGTTTCCAATGTTTCTATGTTATTCATTTCTAGCTTTATTCCATTGTGATTGAGAAAACACTTGATATGATTTCAACATTTTTTATGTTTTGAGACATGATTTGTGGCCTAATATATGGTTTATCACTGAGAAAGATCCATAAGATGAGGAGAAGAACGTGTATTCTGCAGCTGTTGGATGAAACATTCTGTAAATATCTATCAGGTACATTTGATATATAATGCAGAATAACTCCAATGTTTCTTTGTTGCTTTTCTCTCTACATGTTGTGTCCAATTGCTGAAAGTGGGATGTTGAGGTCTCCAGTGATTATCTTATTGGGGTCTATCTCTGTCTTTAGATCTGATAATATTTGTTTTACTTACCTGGGTGCTTCAGTGTTGGGTGCATATATATTTAGAATTGTTATGTTCCCTTGCTGAATTGACCCCTTTATCATTATATAATGATCTTCTTTGTCTCTTTATCCAGTTTTTGTCTTGAAATCTATTTTATCTGATAGAAGTATGCTACTCCTGCTTTTTTTTGTTTTCCATTTGTATGGAATATCTTTTTCCATCACTTCATTTTCAGTCTATATATGTTTCTATAGGTGAAGTGGGTTTCTTGTAGAAATCATATAGTTTGTTCTTATTTTTTTTAATCCATTCAGCCACTCCATGTCTTTTGATTGGAGAGCTTAGCCATTGATATTCAATGTTATTATTGATAGGCAAGAACTTAATACTGCCATGTTGTTATTTAATTATTGGTTGTTTTGTGGTCCTATCTTTCTTCCTTCCTTCCTGTTTTCCTTTGTTAAAAGTGATTTTCTCTAGTAGTATGTTTTAATTTCTTGCTTTTTAATTTTTGTGTATCTGTCATATGTGTTTTGATTTGAGGTTACAATGAGGCTCGCAAAACGCATTTTATAACCAATTATTTCAAATATATGACAACTTAACTGCTTCAAAACAAAGAAACAAACAAACAAAGAGAAATCTTAAATAAATTCTACACTTTAACTCAATTCTCCCTCCCCATTTTGACTTTTATCTTTTTAAACTATCTATCTCTCAAAAAGTTACATACACTGGGGAAAAGAATCCCTATTCAATAAATGGTGCTGGAAAAATTGGATAGCCACATGTAGAAGACTAAAACAGGATTTGTACCTCTCATCATTCACAGAAATTAATTCATGATGGATAACAGACTTAAACCTAAGGCATGAAACTATAAGAATTCTAAAAGAAAATTTTGGAAAAGCTCTTATAGATATCGACCTAGGCAAAGAATTTATGAAGAAGACCCAAAAGGCAATCACAGCAACAGCTAAAATAAATAAATAGGACCTGATTAAATTAAAAAGCTTCTGCACACCCAAGGAAACTATCAACAGAGTGAATAAACAATCTACAGAATGGGAGAAAATATTTGCATGTTATATATCCAATAAAGGGCTAATAACCAAAATCTACAAAGAACACAAGCAAATCAGCAAGAAAACATCAAACAACTCCATAAAAATGTGGGCAAAAGACGTGAACAGAGCTTTTCAAAAGAAGATAGACTAATGGCCAATAAACACATGAAAAAATGCCTAAGGTTTCTAATCTTCAGGGAAATGCAAATTAAAACCACAATGACGTATCACCTAACTCTGGTGAGAATGGTTTTTATCAAAAAGTCCCAAAACAACAGATGTTGGCATGGATGCAGGGAGAAAGGAGCATGTATACACTGTTGGTAGGACTGTAAACTAGTACAACCTCTATGGAAAGTAGTGTGGAGATGCCACATAGAACTAAAAGTAGACCTACCATTTAATCCAGCAATCCCCTTATTGGGTATTTACCCAAAGGAAAAAAGGTCATTTTATCAGAAAGACACTTGCACACAAATGTTTATAGCAGCACAATTCACAATTGCGAAGATGTGCAAACAACTCAAGTGCCTATCATTACATGAGTGGATTAATAAAATGTGGTATATGTATACTATGGAGTAGTACTCAGCCATAAAAAACGGTGAACCAATACTTTTTTGTAACAACTTGGATGGAACTGGAGACCATTGTTCTAAGTGAAGTATTGCAAGAATGGAAAAGCAAACACATGTACTCACTATTAAATTGGAATTAATTGATCAACACTCATGTGCACATATGGTAGTAAAACTCAACAGAAATCAAACAAGTGGGAATGGGGAGGAGGGGATGGGTAACTTCACACCTAATGCATACAGTGCACACTATCTGGGTGATGGACACACTTATAACTTTGACTCAAACTGACAAAAGCAGTTCATGTAACCAAAACATTTGTACCCCCATAATATTCTAAAATTAAAAACAAGAAAAAGAAAAATAGTTCTATAATCAGTTAATGTATATCACATTACAATATATAAAGGAAAAAAAAATCTCATGATCATGTCAATAGATACATAAAAAATGTTTGATAAATGCCAACATCTACTTAGGAACAAAAAAGAATGTTAGATTACTAGACAAAAAAAGAAATGTTCTTAATCGGATCAAAAGATATGCAAAACATGTACAGCAAACATTATATTCAATAGTGACATGTTATATTAATAGCTTTTCCTCTGAGATCAGAAAGAAGGTAAAGATGCTTGCTATCACTATTTTGTACTAGATATCTCAGCCAGTGCAGTTAGGCAAGGAAAAGATATGAAAGACAGAATAATTGAAAATGAAGACATAAAATTATCATTATTCATAAACAATACAATTACATAGGTTGAAAATAGAGGAAAACTCTGCTCTAGAAAAACTACTGAAATTAATAAGTGAATTTGACAAGGCTGCTGGATATGTCAATATACAAAAGTGAAATGCATGTATTTAAACCAGCAAGAAATAACTATAAGATAAAAAACTTAAAAGATATCAATCAAAATAACAGAGAAAACCAAATATCTAGTATCTTAGATCAATTTCCTTGAAAAATTGAATAGAGGAGGATGGAGCTTGTATCCAGGAATTTTACTGGTCAGTGCCATCAGGATCAATATTTGTGGGGAGTGGAGGATGTAGAATTGAGCAGAGGGAGGAGTGGAACTCTGATGCAGTTCAACAAAATTCTTAGTGATCCTAGAGTGTACTATGAAACTGTAATAAGCTTTCAGAGTTATCCCATCTACAAGCAAGTAAGCTGGACCTTTATATCTCCACATCAACAGTCATGGGAAACAACCTGCCCGTGGAAGTTAGGCATGACTTAGGCCAATGTGGTTCTTTTCAATGGAGAGTGATTCCCAGAAAGGGACTCAGCTGAGAGCATCCAGTTGTCAATACTCTTAGTAGCTGTGAAGAATATGTATCTCACTTCTGAAGGAGAATCTGAGTAGCACACCTCAGCATTCACCTTTGCCACATACTTTGCCACTACAGTTAACCCTTTGTACCATTTCAATTCATATTCTTTATATAATCAGTTCTGGGAGCAGTCGTTCTGGAATTCTAGTTAGTGTTTTTCCCCCCACCCCCTTCAGGAATTTACAAGATGAAGGTTAGTGGAATAAACTATAGCCTCTGACAAAGCATCTGGTATCACAGTTACAACTGATATTTATGGCCTACCTTTTCTAGATATCTCTCATCATCAGCTAGCTCATCTGCTAATCTACATGGCTTATTTGATGTGGCGATTCTGACCCCTCACCCTTGAGGCATTTGAGCCCATGTTCACTAAGTTCTTCAAAGCCCATGGCTGATGAAATTTTTTACTTACCATCAAAACTGGGCAAGGGAGTAAAAAGAGACATTCTAGTAGATTAACTAAGTAGATTAACTAAGATATTTTTCCCTATCTTCACTGTGTAACAGCTCTATCGTCTCCTGATGATCAGGATAAATTACCCCTGCAAAAATGGTGACTCCTTTCTCTGCCTGTTTATCTATTAGAATGAGAAGACTGAAAAACCTAAATTGTGCAAGGACTCTTGCCATTTTCCCTAGTTGAAGCAATCCCCCTCTTGGAGCCAGGACCTCTAACACTGCAGAACTCAGATTTGCAGGGACAGGAAGTATACATTTTCCAAAGTGGGTGACTTGGAGCTTATGATAAGCAAGGATACTTCATATTTCTACATTTTGGTTCTCATATCTATGTAATCTGCCTATTAGGGATTCAGCACCATATGGTGGCCATTGATTTAGGCTGTATACTACATTCAGGAGGATGGCACTACATTCTCATATGCAATCATCTTCAATCTGGTTATCACTTTTAAAAGGCTGTTATATTCCTCTGTCAGGCCAGCAACTTTTGTGTAGTGTGGATGTGACATGACCAGTGGATCTTATAGTCATGCTCCCACTGCTTCACCCCTTTTTCTGTAAAATATGTTTCACAGTATTATGCAATTCTATGTGGGATCACAGGTCAGTGGATCAAACATTCTGTAAGCATTCAGATAGTGGTAATGCCTGAGGCTCTGGAGGCAGAAAAGGTACACCCATACCCAGGATATGTGTCAGTTTCATGCAATATAAATCACTGCCCTTCCAAGGAGGAAGGCATCAAATATAATCAATTTGCTACCAAAGGCTAGCAGGTCTTTTTGAGGGATATGGTGCTATATTGGAGATTCAACAGTGGTCTCTGTTGCTGGCAGATTGGACTTTTGGCAGGGCCAGTAGCTGAATCAGTCTTGGTTAGTGGGACTTCATTCTATTTGGCCCATGCATAGCCTCCATCCTTGCCACCTTGTATGTGCCATTTATGTTCCCATTGTGTCTACACTGAGCCGTCAATGACAGAGGCTAGGAAATATCAACTGGCCAAATCATTCTGTCTAATTTTGTTAGTGCCTATTTCATGGCAGATGATCTCTGGTGGCCTTTAATTTGTGGTTTGAAGGTCTTCACATCAGATGCTCATTCCCATAGATCTATCCACACTCCCCTAGGTATATCACATGACTCCTTCCTAGACTTTTTTGTCTTTGATCTTTTAGTCTTTCATGGTCATGGGTTCTTATGTATTCTCAACTCAGGCCACTCCTTTTTTCCACATAAAATGAATGAGTAGGTGTACCACCTGAAGATATGACCATTAGGAGAATATCCCCTGAAACCTGTCTTCCAGACAAGGTGGATGACTCAGTGCGTTCAGTCTCATTATCTTTCTGAGTTGGGCAGTAGTTCACCAGAAGACCACTTTTGGCTTGCACCCACATACTGAAATGACCCGTCTATGAATGAAGCTTGGTCTTTTTCCTCACCCATCAGCCAATTATAAGGAATACTTTATTATTGCCACCACCATAAACAATGTGGTCACAGTGTGGGCTGAGGGAGAGGTGCAAATGCAACAATGATTGATGACATGGAAATCTGGTCCATCTACTCATGCAGCTTTTGTGTGCCCTCTGGCCCTGATCATGATCATGACCAATTCCAGACGTACCACATCCATCTTACAGTGAATTGCTTCTAGGTCCACCAAACATTATGACCCAGTGTAGGATCTCTTAGAACTCATCACATAATGGGCAGTTCTGGACACAGGACATGATCACTTGATGTTCCAAGATGAGGCACTCCATTTCTACTATGGCTAAATAGCATGCCTGGGACTCATTTTCAAATGGTATATAATTTTTCACTTTAGTTGGAATGGCCTTGCTCCAGAACACATGGAATCTATGTTGTGATTCTGCTGTTGAAACTTGTGATAAATTCCACATGACATCTTTTCCCATCCCTGATACCTTGAATACCACAGGGTTTGCTGTGTCATATATCCCAAGCAACAGGGTCACTTACATGGCAGCCTGGACCCATTACAGAGCATTTTCCTGCTCTGGGCCCTACTAAAAGTTGTCGGCCTTTCATGTCATCAGGTTATGAATTGAAGTAGTACAGATGGCACCCAATTTACAATGGTTTGACTTACAATTCTTTGACTTTATTATGGTGGAAAGTGATACGCATTCAGTAGAAACTATACTTCAAATTTTGAATTTTGATGTTTTCCTGTGCTAATATATGTGACATGACACTCTCTCTTGATGCTGGGCAGCAGCAGTGAACCCCATCTCCCAGTCAGTTATGAAGTCTCAAGGGTATACAGCTGATACTCTACAATATATTATGTTTCCAGATGACTTTGCCCAAGTGTAGGCTAATAGAAGTGTTCTGAGCACATTTAAGGTAGTCTAGACTAAGCTATGATGTTCAGTAGATTTAGTGTATTAAATATATTTTTGGCTTACAATATTTTCAACTTAAGATGGGTTTATCAGGATGTAACCACATTGTAAGTTGAGGAGCATCTGTATTCCAAAATGTGCAATATGCAGCATCCAGAACCCCTGTCAGGCATTGTTCTCTCTTCTTAGTGGTGATAGGTATAATGAAATAAGTTGTCTTTTACTTTGGAGGGGTTATTCCAGCATATCTCAGACCAATGAAACCTAAAATATTTAATAATGTCACAGGCCCTTTAATCTTCACAAGGTTTATCTCCTACATTCTGTTTACTCACATTTCTTACTGATGCCTTCAAAACGTTTGCCACTTATTTATCATCTTGTCTGATTAACATGACATCATTGATATTGTGCACCAACATAATGCTCTTCAGAATGTTCAAAAAATTTCAAATCCTTGGAACTATATTAAAGAGAATAGATGAATTAACAGTGCATATAGCAAGAAAATAAATGTAGACTGCTATCTGTTCAAGTGAATGCAAACTTCTGATCATTCTTGATAGGGATTGGAAAGAATTCATTCACCAGGTAGTGGCCATGCACCAAGTACCTGGTATTTTGTTCTAAATGTGAAAGGTAAAACAATAAAACTTCTAGAAGATAACATAGGAGAATATCTTTATGAACTTGGGGTAGGCAATCATTTGTCATACTCAAAAAGGACTCAAAAACATTAACAATAAAGGAAATGATTGATAAATTTCCTAATTTATATCAGGAAAAGTGTTCACCAAAAGTTAACATTAGACTACTCAGCAATAAAAAAGAACAAACTACTAATAAAACATGGATGAATCTAAAAAATATATGGTGATGACCAAAAAAAAAAAAAAAAGGAGCAGAAAATAAAGAAAAAGAAATGAAACATATTATATAATGTTTTTAATGTGAATCTCTGGAAAAGACAAATCTAATGTATAATGACAGAAAGTAGACCAGTGTTCTCCTGGAGCCAGGCATGGGGGATGGAGATTGACTAGGAAGAGGCAGGAGAGAATTTTTTGGAGTGATACGAATGTTCCAAACCTTGATAGTGGTGGTATATACATTTGTTAAAATTCACTGAACAGTACACTTACAATGGGTATATTTTATTATATGTATTGTATTGTACTCACTATATGTAAATTAAACCTCAGCAAATTTGATTTTTTAAAAAGACTTTTTTTTATTTTTTATTTCAGCATATTATGGGGGTACAAGTGTTTAGGTTACGTATATTGCCCTTGCCCCACCCAAGTCAGAGCTTCCAGCGTGTCCATCCCCAAGACAGTGCACATCCCACTCATGTGTGTATATACACATCCCCTCCAAAGAAGTAAGCTACAAAGTGAGAGACAGTATCTGTAACACATGTAACCACAATAGCTCATTTCTAGGCTATATAAAGAATTCCTACAAATCAATATGAAAAAGCAAATAGGCAAGAGACGAAAGAGGGACTTCACAAATGAAATATAAAGGTGCAAATGAAAATGTGCTCAACAAAGAAATTCAAGTTAACTGCAATGAGTTACCACTACATGCCCACGAGAATGTCTAAAACAATAACAACTACAAATGACGATTGGCTGGTACTCTCATACACTTAATTGGTAAAACACTTTGGGAAACTGGCAGCATGCACTGAAGTTGAACATATACATACATGACTCAACAATTTTACTTCTAGGTCTAAACAGAAATGTGTACATAAATACAATACAGATATGTAAAAGAATGGCCATAGTAACATTAGTTGACAGTTCCATTTATGCTTAGGATATAAAAAGCCACAAGAGAAGATTTTTCCCACCCTAACAGTGAGAAGAAGATGGATAATCTACAAAATAAATTTTCTTGAGCCTATCAGAGAGTCGACGTCACACAAGGCTGCCAAATAAATATTCCAAAGAGTGACAAGTGCCTCCAAGGAGAAAAACAACACAGAAGTTTCTCAACTTTGGCAGAGCACAAGAGCAATAAGGGACCACCACACATACAGGTAAGATAAAATAAGTTAAAATGTTATCAAATTTTAAAAGGCAAGTATGGGTTTCAGGGTCAATTTAGGAAAGCTAGTCCCAGACACAAGAAGCATTCATACTCTCTTGCAAGCTCTCTTCTAGGAAACTCTCTGGGTGCTTGTGAAGAAGACTAGGGGCAGAGAGTCCCCTTTCCTTGGTGGTGCAGTATGTGATTAGTTGCTGCTGGCATTAAGTCAAGCCCGGTTGCTTCCCAGGGTTCTTCTTTTCTACAGAGTGAAGGTTACACTGTTGGTAGCAGGGCACCAACTCCTTTTTCCTCCAAGACCCAGGCAAAAACTCACTGTTTCTGGGAAAGGAGTAGAATAAAAACCCTCAAGGGGAGGGGTAGAAAACCCTTTTACCCATAGGACACATGTGTAGTAGCATTGTTTGTAATAGCCCCAAACTGGAAACAGCCCAACAGTCCATCAACAATAGAAATGATTAATAAACTGTGTTATAGACATAAAACAGAATATTATATAGCAATGAAAAAATGGGTACTGCTACACTAAACAACATATAGGAATCTAGTAAATATAATGTTGAGCAAAAGAAACTGGGTATACTACAATACATGCTGTATGATGCAATTTAAATAAACAGTAAGAAACAAACCAGACAAATCTATGCTGTTATAAGTTAGGAAAGTGGTTATCTGTAGGGAAGAAGAATGACATAGTGATTGGAAAGCTCAAGGGGGCTTCTGTAGTGCTGGAAATGTTTTTAGTTTTTGATTAGTTACATAAGTCTGTTCACTTCATGATGATTTATAAAGACATACATATACGGTATGTACACTTTTCCATATGTACATTACACCTCAAATAATAGCAGTTCATTATAAAAATTAAAAACATAATTAGTTATATATGTAATTCTTCCACTTAGAGGCACCTTATCTATGGAGCTAAAATTACACAAAATTAAAGACTTAAAAACATAAAATTTAAACAGGTGAATATTATTATTTTCTGCATAGACTATGAAATAGGATCTAAATAATTCATGCCAAATTTTATTTTCTCACATAGATGGTTCTAAAGTGCCTTTAAATTATGTGACAGATGAATAGAGAAAGGGAAAAATTGACCCTAATGAAATGAATCTGATATTCTAAAGTTTAACTCATTACATACTAGATGGCACATTTTGGGAACATTTTGTCCTACTTCTATATATAAGCAGATGTTCTGCTTTTAAGACTTCAGTTTAAAGTATTCTGTGGAAATTAACATTGAGAAGATAAAGTAGGGGGCCACCAGTAAACGCAGAGCTTATAAAAGACTTTTCTTACCAAGGTTTTCTTTGTGATACTTTTGCCAGGCTCTTCATCCAGAATACTGCATTCTACCGTAATAGTCAGAGGATAGACTACATCATAGTAAGACTTGGAATGGGTGATGGGTAAGGCTTTCTTTTGTAGAGCAATTGAAGGGTGACATTGAAAGGAGATGAGCAAAAGGAGAACTGGTATGATACTTCAACTACAGATGCATTTTAGGAAAAAGCACTTATGAAAATTGAGAACCTGGGAATTGATTTTCTTCAAATTGTGTCTGCATGTCCCTTGTAAAGTTTTCATGTATCCTCAAGGGCATATATATCCCAGTCTGAAAACTGTTATCTTAGAAAGCATGTATACCCATGCACCAAGAGTCCTCTTGTGTGAATTACCATTGTCACCAGAGCCACAGAGCTTAGAAATCAAGATTGATTTACTTGGGCCCTGCAAACCCAGTGCCAATGTGAAATATACCTAAAAAATTTCAAGGAAATTAGGACCAGATCTGAGTGTGGTCCCATCTGGGAGGCAGAGCAGGGAACATGGTGACCTTGGAGCAATGATTCAGCCTAATATCTGCTGCTTTTCCTTTTCCTAATTTATAAATCTGTGCTCCCAACTCTGTGCCTACACCTCTATAAGAGTGAAGATATGCAAGGTTGACCTCAAAGAAAGAGAAGAGTTCTTCTCAATGATGATAAATACTGTGCAACAGCTTTGGGTGCGGATCTTGTACTTAAAATAACACCTACCATATGAGCCTTTCAGTCAGCAAACAATAAGCTGAAGATGCATAGAGCAAGGCAAATGCTTGCTCTTCTCAGAATCCAGGGACAATGGTGCCTCCCTTCCGTTGCAAAAAGCAAACTGACAGGTGGCAGTTTGCATTTCAAACTGCTTTTCAAAATATTTGCTTATGAATTACACAGAGAAAAAAAATCTCCTCACCCTGGTAAGAATGGATTCTTATTCGGCTGGGATTAATAATCATTATATTAGCCTGGAGAGAATGATAAATGTTTATAATCAAGTAACCTCTTAAGGCTTAAATATCACATGGAGGATTTAGCTGTTGTTGTGGTGAGAGCATTCCAGAACGGGACATAGTCCAGAGAACTAAGACTCTAATGTCCCAGGCCCCTTTCGGGAGACTGCTGGGGGAAGGTTGGCTGCTGCTATGCTCACTCCACAAAACACAGGCAGGCAGAGTTAGTCCCTGGTCAAATAATAAAGGCCTATTAATGTTGGGGGCCCCCATAGTCCGCTCTTGGTTCTTCTCTCTATCTGTACACTCTTCCTGATAATCTCATATAGTCTTATTACTTTCATATCTTCACCCCACCCCTTTAGAAAGTTAATTCATACAACAACCAACTGCCTTCTTGGCATATTCACTTGAATGTCAACACATATCTCAAACTAACTAAATTCAAAAGTGAACCCCCAACCTACACACAGCATTCCTCATGGCAATTTTCGGCAAATCCATATTTCCTGTTGCTCAGGTCCAAAACTTTGGAGGCATCTTGGAATCATGTCTTCTCTTGCAGCCACATTAAATATATCAGGAAATCCTGTTGGCTCTGCCTTCAAAATATATCTAGAATCTACCCATTTTTTGCCACATTTATTGCTACCATGCTGTTTTTACCACCATTATAATTGCCTCGATTGTTGCAATAGCCTCCTACGTGGTCTTCTATGTTCTAGCCAGAGGGATCATATTAACGCCTAAATCAGATTTGCTCTGCTCAAAACCCCTAAGCACCTCAAAAAGTTCTGCCATGTAGTGAGCACTCGGTAAATATCTGCTAAAAAAAGGAGATGTGTCTTCCTCCTTTTGCTCTACCACAAAACCCAGGAGTTCCCCCTTATCCCATCCCAAATATAGGGACTGCAAATGTGGGTGGAACAAGATGGCCGAATAGAACTTTCCACCAATCATTCTCTCACAGGAACACCAAATTCAACAACTTTCCATGCAAGAAAACACCCTCAAAAGAACAAAAAATAAGAAGACTGATCACAGTACCTGGTTTTAACATTATATTAAGGAAAGTGGCACTGAACAGGGAGGACAGACAGTCTTGCATTGCCTACACCACCCCTCCTCTATCCCCTGGCAGTGCTGCAACAGAGTACCAGGTGGAGAGAGAATCTGTGTGCCCGAATGAGGTAGAGTAAAGTGATTGTGAGATTTTTCATTGGAACTCAGGGCTTCCCTGTCACAGGAGAACACAACACAGGGCAGAATTTTCCTGGCACCCACAGAGGGAGCATTTACACCAGCCTGGCCAAAGTGGAATCCTTTGCCCCAGCAATAGAAACCTGAGTTCTGGCTAGTCTCACCACGGGCCAAAGAAACCAGCCTGTAATAAATTCATAAGGCAGTCGGGCCACAAAGGCTGTAGTCCTTGGGCAACTCCTGCAGCTGTGCTGGCCCAGAGCCAATGGAGTTGGGGTGCATATGACCTAGTGAGATACCAGTAGTGATGGTCAAGCAAGTGCCTGTGTCACGCCTCCACCAACTCCAATAAATGCAGCTAAGAGACAGTCTTCTTCAGCTTGGGCAAGGAAAGAGAAGGAGAGTACAAAGGACTTTCTCTTGCAACTTGGGTACCAGCTCAGCCACAATAAAATAAAGTATCAAGCAGACTCCTAAAGCCCCAATTTCCTGGCCTTAGTTCTTGGACAGCACTTCTAGACCTGCCCTAGGCAAGAAGGGAACCTGTTGCCCTGAAGGAAAGGACCCAATCCTGGCAGGATTCACCACCTGCAGACTAAAGAGCCTTGAAACTTTGAGTAAATATCAGAGGTAGCCAGGCAGCAGTCACCATAGGCTTTGGGAGAGACTCAGCTGGCTTTAGGTGTGACCTGACACAGTCCAGCAGTGGTGGCCAAGGGGGATTACCCAAGTCACTCCTCCCTCAACTCTGACATTCCAGCACAGAGAGTGGGGGAAGAGAGTGGGAGACTTTGCCTGGTAATCCAGGGAATTCTTTCTTATCCTACCCAAGTCCACAAAGGCGGTACTACCAGAAGTCTGCAAGAGTCACGGCATTATTGGGCATGGGGTAACCCCAGCAGGATATGGCTGCAGTGGTCAAAGACTTAGATCACAGTGCTCAATTCTCTTTGAACACCTGGGAAAGCCTTCTTAAGAAGGACAGGTTCAAACAAGCCTGGACTGCAAAGATTAGAATAAATACGTAATTCTTCAATGCCCAGAAATAAATGAACATCTATAAGCATCAAGAACATCCAGGAAAACAAGACCTCACCAAACAAACTAAACAAGGCACTTGTGATGAATCCCAGAGTGATGGAGATACGTGACTTTTTTAGAGAAAGAATTCAAAATAGTTCTGAAGACGTTCATTGAACTTGAAGACAACACAGAGAAGGGATTCAGAAGCCTATCAGAGAAATTTAACAAAGAAATTGAAATTTTAAAAAATCAAGCATAAATTCTGAAAAATTGAGTTGACAAAATAAAAAATGCATCGAAGTCTCTCAACAGCAGAATTTATCAAGCAGAAGAAAGAATTAGTGAGTTTAAAGACAGGGTATTTGAAAATACATAGTCAGAAGAGAAAAAAGAAAAAAAGAATAAAAAAGAATGAAGCACACCTACGAGATTTAGAAGACAGCCTCAAAAGGGCAAACCTAAGATTTATTGGCCTTAAAGAGGATATAGAGAGAGAGATTGGGGAAGAAAGTTTGTTCAAAGAAATAATAACACAGAACTTGTTAGAGTTCTAGAGAAAGATATCAATATTTAGGTACAAGAAGGTCAAAGAACTCCAAGCAGATTCAATCCAAACAAGACTCCCTGAAGGTAGTTAATAATCAAACTCCCAAAGGCCATAGATAAAGAAAAGATCCTAAGGGAAATAAGAAGAAAGAAACAAATAACATATAAAGAGACTCTAATACATATGACAGCAAATTTCTCAGTGGAATCCTTACAGACCAGGAGAGGGCGGCACGACATATTCAAAGTGCTGAAGGAAAAATCCCTTAACCCAAGAGCATTATATCCTGCCAAAATATCATTCAAACATGAAGGAGAAATCAAGACTTCCCAGACAAACAAAGGCTGAAGGATTTCATAAACACTAGACCTGTCCTGCAAGAAATGCTAAAAGGAGTTCTTCAAAATCAAAGAAAAGGACATTAATGAACAATAAGAAATCATCTGAAGGTATACAACTCACTGGTAACAGTAAATACACAAATGCAGAATACTCTGTTGGTGATAATCAAAGTGTATAAACCACTTATATCTTGAGTGGGAAGACTAACAGACAAACCTATCAAAAATAATTACAGCTTTTTGAGAGATAGTATAGAAAGATACGGATGGAAACAACAGAAAGTTAAAAAGTGGGAGGAATGGATTAAAGAGTAGAATTTCTGTAAGATTTCTCTTTGCTTATTTGTTTGTAAACAGAGTTGTCATATATTTAATATAATTGGTTACAGAATGTTCCTTGCAAGCCTCCTGGTAACCTCAAATCAAAAAACCTTCAACAGACACACAAAAAATAAAAAGCAAGAAATTAAAACATACTACCAGTAAAAATCCATTTTAACAAAGGAAAATAGGAATTAAGTAAGTAAGAGAGGACCACAAAACAAACAGAAATCAAATAACAACATGGCAGTAATGTCCTTAGTAATGTCCTTACCTATCAATAATAACACTGAATATGAATAGACTAAACTCTCCAATCAAAAGACGTAGAGTGGCTGAATGGACCAAAAAAATAAATAAATAAGAGCCAACTATATGTTATCTGCAAGGAACATACTTCACCTATTAAGACACACATAGACTGAAAATAAAGGGATGGAAAAAGATATTCCATGCAAATGGAAACCAAGAAAGAGCAGGAGTAGCTATACTTCTATCAGATAAAATAGATTTCAAGACAAAAACTGTAAAAAGAGAAAAAGAAGGTCATTGTATAATAATAAAGGGGTCAATTCAGCAAGAGGACATAACAATTCTAAATATATGTGCACCCAACACTGAAGCACCCAGATATATAAAGCAAATATTATCAGAGCTAAAGGGAGAGATAAACCCCAATACAATATATTGGAGACCCCAACACCTCACTTTCAGCATTGGACAGATCATCCAGAGAGAAAAGCAACAAAGAAACATTGGACTTAATCTGCACTATAGACCAAAATGGACCTATAATAATAAATATTTACAGAATGTTTCATTCAACAGCTACAGAATACATGTTCTTCTCAGCTCATGGATCATTCTCAAGGATAGACCATATGTTAGGCCACAAACAAGTCTTTAAAAATTTGAAAAAATTGAAATCATATCAAGTATTTTTTCTGACCACAGTGGAATGAAACTAGAAATCAATAACAAGAGGAACATTGGAAACCATACAAACACATGGAAGTAAAACAATATGTTCCTGAATGACCAGTGGATCAATGAAGAGATTAAGAAAGAAATTTAAAAATTTCTTGAAAAAATGAAAAGGAAAATACAACATACCAAAGCCTATGGAATATAGGAAAAGCAGTACTAAGAGGAAAGTTTATAGCAATAAGTGCCTACATCACAAAAAATAGAAAAGCTTCAAATAAACATCCTAATGATGCATCTTATAGAACCAGAAAAACAAGAGCAAACCAAACTCAAAATGAGTAGAAGAAAAGAAATAATAAAGACCAAATATAGGGAATTCATTTGTTCATTCATTCATTAAACAAGCACTTATTTATAGAATGTCTATTATGTGCTGTGAAGACCTAAGTTAGGGACCCCACTGCCCAGATGGTTATGAAAGATTCTGAGTGGGAGTTCCGTAGCCTTCCACAGATGGCCTGGCTTTTAATTCCCTTTTTATTTGAAAGCCCCTGGATAGTCCAGGCCTGAGGGTCAGAGACATGCCCTTAATACAGAATGGGAGTGTAGCAACTCCTATCACAATTTAACCTATAGCCTTAAGCCAAAAGACTATAACAATCTTGACTTGGAGTGGATCTCTATTGGATTTGGCCTGTAGTCCCACGCGTGGGGCCTAAAGCTATATAAGTAGGGCTTCTGCTGCCAAGGATAATTCCAGGTGGTAGACAGTTCAGGCAGGAGCTGCCACCAGTCCTCATTATTTATTACCTGCTGCTGCTGTCCCAAAGTACATGTCGACACATTATATGCTGGCCAAAATGAACGTGGACAAGAGGCTCTCTTGGTCTCCGGAAGATCAGAATAAGTTTGCAGATACACTCTAGGTGCCATGTGCATGCATATTCCAAGTACTTTGAATGCATAATTCACCCTAATACTCTTAAAAACTGGCTTAGATTATTCCCATCACATATATCATCTGATTATTATTAATCATTAAATTCTAGTAATGCCTCACTTCTCGAGCTGGTCTACAAAACAGAATCCTCCAGGTCATTAAAGATTAACCTCTAAAGTGTCAAAATATAAATAACAACTCTAGCTTGTAAGCTCATAAGCTTTGAAGAGACCTCTGAGTTTATCTAGTCTAAATCACTCATATTATCTAGGCCAGGGTTTTGCAACATTGGTACTATTGACATTTGTGGTCAAATAATATATCATGAGGGAGAAGGGCTATCCTGTGCATTATAGAATAGTTAGCAGTATCCCTAGCCTCTACTCACCAATTTTCAGTAAATCCCTCTCCTGGAAGTGACAACTAAAATGTCTCCAGACCTCGTCAAATATAACCTGGGTAGGGGGTGGAGGGAAAATCCTTTGTATTGAGAACTAATGATCCAGTCCAAATTCCTCATTTTACAAATGAGGAAAATAAATTTGATTTCAAAGCTAGTTTGTGGCTAAACATTGACTACCAAAGGAAATGGCACTACCATCAACTATCCTGTGCCCATGCCAGAAAACTGGGCATTATTCCTACCTTTTATCTCTCCCTCACCAGACATTCGCAATGCCAAGTTCAAAATCTTTTTCAAATTCACCTTCTCTTCATCAACACAGCCACTGTCTTAAAACAGGCTGTCACTTTCTTTCACCTGGATCATTAAAAGAGCCACCCAATTACAATCCCTGTCTCTAGCCTTGCTCCCTTCAATCTATTCTCCATGTTATAGGCAGAGGAAGCATTTTAAATTTTAAAAGTGGATTCATGTTACTCAGTAACTTAACATTCTTCAATGGCTTCCTGTTTCTTCATGACAAACATCAAAATCTTAACCAATTATCTGACACTTGTTTTTCTTTCCCCACCAAGCTACTGGGATTTCCACAAATAAGCCATATTCTTTTTCATTTTCAGTCTAGTATACTTGAAAATGTGCCCTCTGCATAGAACTCTTCACCTTAACTTATTTTTATCTGCCTAACTTACTAACTTAGACATCATATCCTGCAGGAAGCCTTCCTTGAATGCTCATGTCCAGGTTAAGCATCCCTCCCTTGTGGTCGCTCGGTACCCTGTTAATATCCTTATCACTATGCATTTTAATTGCTTGTTCCCTTGTCAGTTTCTCCCACTAGAATGTGATCTCCAACATGACAGGGGCCATGTCTTGTTTACCATTGTATCCCCAGTGCCTGGCACATAGCAGAGTGCTTAACTCGTACTTGACGAATAAAACAATCAATGGAAGAAACTTGGGATTTTTTAGTTTTAGCATGTTTTTTCCTTCAACATGCTGCCTTCCTTTAAAGTTAAAAGTATAAAAACAAAAAACACGTGATAGAGATTTATATTTACTGAAACAGAAGATAATCTAATATATTTTAGGGTTTTTTTTTTTCCCCCAATGACTTAATGTCATCATTAAGCACAGTATGTTGCTTTCAGGAAATTATGCCTTTAGGAGCTACTATAACAGGTAGTATTATTTTCCCTAGCACACAAAAGTCCCAAAGATCTGAAGTTTTCTTTTTCTTGTGTCATTTTTTTTTTATCAGTTTCCGCTCGTATGTCATTTCTTGCCGCTATCAGCATGATTGACACTAATAACCCAGTAAAAGGAGTTGGGGAGTCCCATGCTCTGTTCCCTTTCTGTCTTATTGTTTTTTAACTTGCTATATACAGGGAAAGGAAGTGGCCAATTATGTTAGAACTGTATACAGAATAAAGCTATATTGCATTAGGTGAGGTTTTCTTCCCATGCAAAGGATATGAAGGGCATATAGTAGCTATTTTGACCATCAGTAGCCCTTTGTACAGATTCCTTGATTCTCAGCTGTTCTCCATGCAGGAGAAGCCACCTGAAAGGCAACTAACAATTATTTCCATTACCACCGTAGCTAGGAACCCATACCCTGTTTGCTGGAGTCAGAATGTTTCTCCCAGGATTCCATGATAGGGCTGGCCAAAGCTGCCTCAGATTAGGCCTCCAGCCTTGATATTTGCCACCTCAGCATTTCCATAAATGAGCCATATTCTTTTTCATTTTCCTTAGCTCAACCAAGGAAGAAGACTCTTATCATTTTTACTCTTTCCCATCAAGTACATCCAGAAAAATATTGTAAGTATCATTTGCAAATGCTGGAAACACAAATGTATTTGAAGTTTGCACAAGTTTGTGGAGTGTGGATACAAAAAAGGGGAGGACTACCTTCAAAGGAAGAATTTGGCAGACAGGGGCACATGAGGAATGTGTGTCAGACAGCCTGGGATGGTAGCCTAACATATGAATGAAATAAACCATGGAATAAACAGATATTTAACTCCAAAGAGAAGAACAGTTTTCCGGGTGGAGAAACAGAATTACATGAGCGCACATTCTGCTGTAAACTCTAGTATCCCACCTCTTTCTTCCCCAGAAGGCAACTCCTGGGCAGGGAGGGGCCTGTGGTGTAGTCAGAGCTTGTGAGGAGGCATCTGCCAATGCATGTATGTGAGTGCATTATCTGTGTAGCATATGTCAGGCTTGTCTATGATGATGATAATGGTCATGGTGGTGGTGACAATTATACAAATTATTTCTTTATCTTTCCTGAACATTCTACATATCAGAGTACTTTCACATCCATTATTTCCTCTTTGTCAAGAGGAAACCAAGCCGCAGAAAAAATAAGTGACTTATTCAAAGTCCAACAGCCAGGCTAGGGAAGAACTGAACTAACACTCAGATCTGCTGATGCTCATTCACTTTCCATCCAGTCACACTGCCTCGACTCTCGCAACTTACTGATATTGTTTAATGGTCAAAGGAGAGATGCCTCTCTGGCTCAGGATGTTGAAAATTCCTGTGGGTTAGTATAAGCAATAGCTCAAAGCAGAATCTAAGTTTCCAGGAGGGCATCTGAGGTGAAGGAAAGAAGTAGGGCCTTTAATTCAGTACGTGCTCTGCACCAGAGACAGAAATTTCTTAAACAACCAGAGGAGCCCAGCTAGGCATGTTGACTGGCATCAGAAGGGGCATCTGGCATGAATAAGCAGGGTAGGAGGACCTTAACTTGGATTCTGTTGGCTGGATAAAGACAGCAATGACTAAGAGAACAGAGTAAGACCTTTAGCCAAGTGGAAAGTTGGACCCATTGCCTATGTGGGTGTAGTTTGTCCCTCCCTAATATACTTCCGCTTGGGCAGGCAGAATGGGGTTACGGGAAGAGCACAGGGGTAAAAAGCTGAAAATCTAGGCCAAAAATCATGGGTATTCACATCAGAATGGACACTAAAGGTCAAATTGTCCTATTTGTGGGTTAGATAGATCTCCGTTATCAATATCAACCTCACTAGGTAGCTCTAGCTTGAGTTAGGTGATCCTCCCAGAGAATCTACAAATTTCTTATATTCAAGTAACTTGTTCAAACAGTATTTCACATTGGTGGTTTAAAGGCTTTAATCTATAACTAAGTCTCTCCTACTCAGAATAATGACACTGGCAGAAATAAGTTGAAAGTTTCTGACCCCAAATAAGTTCATCTGGGAAGGCTAATATGAAATAACAGACTTCTTATAGCTCCTAAGATTAAGTATAAATACAGTAACATGGCTCTTTCACGACCTGGCCCCTGTCTGTCTCTCCAACGTAATCTCTCACCTCTCTCTGCTTTGCACTGTGTGCTACAACCAGACTACTTTTCTTTTCAGTTCCTTGAAAGTGTCAACCTCTTTTGCCTCTGGACTTTTGTGTATGGTGTTTCTTCTTCCTGGAACTCTCTCTCTTCCCACCCCCATCATGTGCCCTTGGCATATTTCTACAGATCCTTCAGAAAGCATCAACTTAGATGTGTGTTCCTCTGGGAAGCTTTCCTTGAACCTACCCCAGTCTGGACTGGGCATCTCTTCTATGCTCCTTTATACAATTATTAATAACTACCCACCATCTTACATTCTATTACACTGATTGCAATTATAGGTAAACTTTACCAGAGTATAAGCTCCACAGGGGGCTTTGTCACTGCTGTATACCTATACCTGGCACAGTGTGTAACATACTATAAGTATGCAGTAAATAGTTGTAGAACTGAATATCAACAATGATTTGACCTCAGGAAATGTGTTCTGTCATAAAGCATTCATGGCAGTAGGATAATAGTCCACACCAGCAGAAAATCCAGACTTTGGTTAACCTAGTTCATTCTCTTTTCCTCATCTGCTGGTAATTTTATAATTTCTCTTTCTTCATTTTACTCTTATCTGCTTTCCAACCTCTAGCCCTGTAGGTGCTCAGAGATGCCTCTGTCATTCTTCCTGCTCTTCTCAGCAATGCCCCATGCTTTGGGACAGATTTTTACCACTTGTACTCCCAGGATCACCATCCCACCCCAATCAAAAAGATCCATCTTTGTTCCCCAGATCTCAGTGAGATATTCTGTTAGAATGCAGTTCTAATTTACTAAGTTGTACAAGATGCTGACATCCAATCCAACAAAAGCATTGAGTCTTCCAGAATGGTTATACATAAATATTCAATTTCTGAAGCCTCAATTCCGTTAGGCAGAGAAACAAATCTGGGATATTGGAATTTAAGTCAGACTTCATGCTTACGAATTAGTGCTGGTGGTGGGTAGAGGTTATACTGGGGAGGGGGACACCCTCCTAACCACACAATGACCTAAGCAATGGCCTCCATGGTCTAACAGTAATTACAGTCTTGGGCTAGGGAAACCACAGAAGAAAAACCATCTAAGTCAGTCGTATCTACTTCTTTGAGGGGAGCTAAGAACCTCTGCTAAAATTAACTCTGTAGCTATTGGATAAAGTGGATTTCTATTACCCAAGTTCTTCCCATTCCATTCAATTCAACAAGTCCAAACTGAGTGCCTGCCTGTGACATCCACGGTATTGAGTGACAGGAATACTTAGGTTGACACTAATGCTTCTAAAACAACAAATATTCATGCTTCATGGTTAACTAAAGTGAAGCCCCTTACTAATCAGAAATGATTTTGCTCCCCCTCCATCCTAACCCACCTTCTCGAAAAATCCACTGCCCCATCAGTGCCTCTGGCTCACCATCTGGCTGTGTATCTCACTTTGGTCACTTCCTGAATGTCCTGTTTATGGGTCAGTCCTTGAGCTGCTGAACAGTTTGTGTTTAATATGGAGAGTGCATCATATTTATGTCAATGGTGCTGAAGGTTAATGGTGCTTCAGATAATAAGCTTTTATTTAAAAAATAGCAGCAAAAACAGGAGCATCTTAAATTAAAGGGCATTTCACAAAGTGCAGTTGAACAGGGAGGGAGCAGGTGTCTATTTTTGCAGAGAAGCTGTGATTCAACTTCTGTCTCTTGCTTATATTTTCTGAACTGTTACACTTTGGATGCAAAAATCAGAAGCTTGCTACTAATTGGTCCTTCTCTTGGCATAAGTATAGTATGACAAGGTTCCTTGCATCTGTGGTCAATTGGCAAACTATTATGGACTCTTAGAAATGACACCACAATAAGCAGGGAGTTTATCTCACAGGTGACCCCACCATTTCCCAATGCACTTCCCTCTTGCACTTAATTTAAAAGCAGTTGTCCTCTCAGCCCTAATTTCAATGCAGATAGCACTTCCCCCTGGAGACCCTCCAAGCATTTAATAGGAAGAAATGATGATGTATCTCTTGGTTTCCCCACAGATAGGAAGGGTCGCAGAATCTTGCAGATGTGGTCCACATCCAAGTCATGCAGTCTGGCATCAACTGGGTCTTTGCTGCCAATCTGCCAAGCCCCTTTTGTTTTTCATTGACTTCCAAGTGTTTCCATCACATAGGCTGTTTCAGAGCTGATCTCTCCTTAAGACTTAAACTATCTTGTCTCCCCTCTCTACTCTTCTTTGATCAGATAACTTTGTCTCCTCCATTGGAGGCAGAAAAATGGGAACTGAGGGTTGAAATACAAGAAGGGAGGGAAGGGCACACTTTGTGCTTTTGCCATGCAACCTTGAAAAAGACACAGCTCAGGCCTTGGGATGGTATTTCTGCATGTTAGGGAGAAGGGGCCTGAGGTATAACAAGATGACTAACCACTCTGTTTGCCCAGGACTGAGGGATTTCCAAGAATATGGACTTTCAGTGCTAAAACCAGGACGTCCCTGGAAAACCAGGATAGTTGGTTACTCTAGATGCAGGCAAATAATTGAGAGAGCCTATTGGGGAGGGGACTATAAAAGTCACCCTAGTCTGTGTGAACCCTTAAGCCATGTGTGTTTTCATGAAGCTTATCCAAAACTATCCTCAACAGAAGCTTCCCTTGTCTACTTCTAGGATGCCATTTATTAGCACTCTCCCCCTTGTTCATTCTGATCCAGCCACACGGACCTTTCTGTTTCTCAAATACCACAAGTTTATCCATATTAGGGCTATTCTACCTGCCTGAAAAACAGTCTTTCTCCAGGTCTTCCCGTGGCTCATTTCTTCTCAGTTTTCAGGTCTTGACTTAATTTTAACATCATCAAAGAGACCTTCTCTAACCATTCACTGTAAAGTGGATAGTTAGAGAACCTCTATCCTCTTTTCTTCATAGTGCTTAGCACTACCACAACTGATCTTATTAATCTGTTCCCTTGTTTATTGTGTGTCTCCACCACTACATGAAAGCTCTATGATAGCAGTAACCACGCTTTTCTTGTCGATTGCTCTATCACCCAGCAACCAGAACAGTAGCAAGAGCTCAATATCTATCCATTGAATGAATGGAAAAATCCAAGTGCCTGTGCACTGTAAGACCCATGTATTTGATGAGGACATTATGGAAGAACTGGTTGAGATATTGTAGCACTAATTTCAGGGTCATCTCTAAGTAACTTCTTAGAAGGACATTTACACAAATGGGATCTGAATATGCATGTGTCTTGTAAATATTTTCTGGATCTTTGGTAACAGACATAGAGGGAAAAAAGGAGTCTATAATCATTTGGGAGTGGCATCCATTATTGGTAGAAGTAGACTGTTGAAGCTGGGGAATAGAGAAAGAGAGAGAATTTAGTCAATTCCAATTGAAGGGCCAACCTCTTTTGCTGAATTGGTATTAATAGTTGCCATAAAGAAGCATAAGTCATCAGATTTAAGGATACAGCCTCCTAATACCAGAAATTTTGATTAACCAAAATAAGGCACTATAAAGGGGAAAAAAGGGAGAGAGGGGAGTTGGGAAGAGAGGTATCAGAGACTTAAAAGGGTCTTAATCATGCATTCATGAAGACAGAACTCTTCTCATGGAGGATATTCCATGATACTTTCCACACTGACTCAGCAGAGGAATCTCTGCCCTGGATGGAAAAAGTGAAGTGTTTAGGGATTGCATTGCAGGGGAGGGGACGGAGGAAAGGAGAAAGGGAGGATATTAATACTATGAAGTCTATGAAGTTGCTTTTAGCAAACTCTTGGAGCTGCCTCTGAAGAGGGAGCTGTCCAATCACAATCATAATGCAGCCCAGAATTCTCAGTCTTGAAATAAAAAGCATGAAAAGCCAATTATAAAGTTTTTTAAAAATTTTTTTAGAGATTGAAACCAACAAGTAAACCGTAAAAGTTATCTATCCCCATGGGTAAGATTACGAGGCAGTGAGAGAGTAAGAAGCAGACAACAGCTAAAAACAGAGACCCTGGGGACAAGAATAGGAGCAGAGAGACTGTTAGTTGAATTCTTCTAAAGTGATCAACTAAAACTGTTGCTAATTGTGTGTTTGTGTGTGTGTGTGTGCATGCATGCCTGCATGTGATTGTGTTAGCATATACCACATGTCCTTTTTTCCGCAATTGGAGTAGCAACATATCTGGGGGAGACTTTTGTCCCTAGAGAAAGAGACAACTGTGCAATTGGGAAAATAACCTCTCGGGCAAATTTTAGAGTGAGTTTTTATATAAGATTGTGTATGTGTATGTGTTTAAGTGCTGTGAATGTTTTCTTTCCTTTTTATGTGTTGGCTAACTCAAAGTTGATTTGATTTAGAACAACTGAACGTTTTACTTTCTTTTTTTATTTTTTTCTGTTTCTCCTCTGTAACACAGAGAGTACTCTGCCTCCCTAGGCCATAAATAACTCCAGGGACATTGGAATAAGATATACTATTATGAATTGAGTCTCATAACTATCTCAAATGACTCATTGTGCCTATCAGGTTTAATGAAATGTTTCTTCTCCATTATTTTAGAAGCATAGAGTAGGAAAAATGCCACAGAATTATTGAGAGAGAAATGGAATGATGAACTCACTTGCCATAATATTCTTTTGAACAAAAAGCCAAAGACAAATGTTAAAATGAGTCTAGGAAAGAGAATCGAAGAACAGAAGGTGGACATATATAATAATATAGTACAATGATGGCAGAAGGAGGACAAAAAGGTCAAAGACCTGTAAAATGAACACAAACAGGAATCAAAGTAAAAAAGTTGACACTATATATGTTACGCTCTGAAAGAATTCTTAGCACTATCCTGATCTGAGTCTTTTGGTAAGCAGCAAAACAATGGTTGACTGGAGTATGTATTGTCTTTGGGTTTCTAAAGTTTCTTATTTGTGTTCTATTCTATTACACTTTAAAAATCCTAAAGAACATACCCTTTGTGTGAATTCTTGTACTATGGATTTGGGTCTTGACACCGGGTCCATAAATAGAATCTAGTACTGGAGGCCTGAGACAGGGAAGGAGGACTGAGTCTGGAACTTCAGAATATCCTGTGTTCCCAATCCACAACTTGATTAAAAAGGACCTGCAGGAAGTGAGAGTGGAGTCAGGATTAGAAGAGGTCAAAGGAGAAAGAGGATCAGTAGTAGTAAAACCATATCTGCAAAAGGATGAACAATGAATAAGGGATGGGAAATTTGAAAGAAAAAGACAGAATGAGGTTTAGACAATGAGGCTGAGACAGAAGGGGCTTAATGTATACAACTTGTGAAAAGAGAGCTAAAACAGGATGCTTACATAACCAATATTTCTTTCTTGCAATTGCTATTATTATGATTATTCTGCATTAAGTATATATAAAAGCCTCTGGGCCTTTCCATATTTTTATACAAACTTCACTCTGACTTAGTAAATTGCTGCTCCCATTTGAAAAAATTGTAGCTTTCGGAATGTCCATTTGTGCAGGTCATGGGGAGCATATATTGCCTGCATCAGGAAACTGTGTGGTGTTGTGGCAGCTGGGAAAGTGGCTTCAGAAAAGCCATAAACCTGCTTCATTAAAGAGCCTGGATTTCAATGCCTGTTACAACGCACAGCCAGTGTTAGCCAAGAGAGAACTTTCAGAAACGTCAATTAAGAAAAAAAAAAAAAGACTTGCTTATTTTTCTTTAGTCCCAAGCACTAGGAGGATGAAACAACAAGAAGTGGAAGAGCCATTAGGAATAGAGAAAGAGAGAACGTTCCCTTCCCGACTATAGATAATTGAGCAACGAGAAGGGAGAACATGTGAAACTGAAGTTTCAATTTACCTTGGTTGATTTTTTTATTAACTCAAAATCATGATGTTCAAAATAAAGCTACCCTTGTAATTGAAAGTACCTGAAAAGCTACACAGTCTTCCCAGGAGTCATTGTGCAGGAAGAAAGGGGTAAAACAATAAAGTTACATCCTCTTCATAACTCTTCTCATAAAAAAGTTTCTTATATTTAATTATAAGGTATATAATTCTGAAGGTCTGATATATTGTAGACCTACTCTTTTCATTAGCTAAAAATAGACACTTGCTGTTTCCTCTCCAGTAGCCATACTCCCTTCCTCCTTCAATGATGCACGGATTACCGTTTGAGGAATTCACTCCTCCTTAACTTTCAGTCAATATGGTTTGGGTGGGGTTGATTCTACCCCAAAACCCAGACATGGACACTGATTGACCTAAACAAATCGGCAAATCTCATTCTCCCGGCCAAAGTGATTAATTTAAGGATGAACACTTGACCTAATTCATGCCAATGATGGAGACCAACTAGGACTAGCACAGAAACTACTGGAAAAAATTCTGTCTTCCCCTATATAGCATAGTGAGAGTGAAAGATCTAGAATTGCAGCCACCACTTTGCTACCATAAGGTGGGAGAGCAAGAACTGCCAAGTATCCACCATGTGGAATACGAAGATGAAGCCAGTACTATCAAATTCAAAGTAAAAAGATGGAGATTGATTGGGCTGTCATGACATTGTTTGAGCTGTTGTAGCAAACTTTGTTTACTTCTGGAATTTTAAGTCATATGAGCCTCATCTCCCATATTTCCTTTGTTATATAAATTAATTTGAGTTGGATTTTCAGTCACTTAAAACATAGAGTTCTAATGGATAAACTGGTTTTATCTTGGTTTCTTTCCACAAAATGGGCCAATTGGCTTTGAGGTTTTGACCATGTTATAATCTGCCACATGTGTGACCAGCTGTTTCACAGATGCTTCCTAGGATTGGTTGAAAGTGATTTTGGATGACTCTGTAGAAACCCATTCCTATTATTACAAAACAAAACGTAAAGCACAAGGCCCATGCTCAAGGCATATGAACAGTTTTGATTTCATAAACAAAGATCTAATTACCTTCTATTACTTTGGGCTCTGGACATAAGGATCAGTTCATGTTTAAATGCTTATCTTAGATTCTTCCTGGTGGTTGCAGTCTGAGCACCTGAGGTTAGGTCGTATGTCAGTGTTTGCAAGGTATGTCTAGTAAAACCACTTTAATTTACACATGGGCAAACCGAGGTCCAGAGGGAAGGTGATTAGCCACAGAACTAGTAGCCAAACACCATACTCTGATTTATACCAGAGCTGTTTTTACAGCCATACATACGCTGCTTATATGTATAGGTGAGGTATTAGCAAAGTTACCATCAATGCAGCATGCTTGGTATTTTAACCTACATGCTGCCCCTGAAGCTAGATGGCTATTGGCTTGAGCACAGTGCAAATGAGATTAGTCCCTGATAAAAGGATAATGGTCATGTTTGGGATTGGGATGAACACATGACCCAGTGGTTACCAATCCATAAAAAAGGCTGAGATAATCATTTATACATGGTTTTAATCTTTTTTGTTTGTTTTAATATTATGTATACCAATGAGGTGGGCACTGGTTATTTTTAATTTCCCAACATCCTCTTTTCTGATTAAAGAGTCCACCTCTTCCTTTTGGCTCAGTCACCCCTCCCAGGTCCAGAAATAGGCAAATGGCCCAGGATTGGTCAATAAAAGTACAATATTTTCCTGGTCACAGTGATTGGCTTGGGAGTGAGCAGATGATGCAAACCAGTTGAATCAAAGAAAATCCTGGGACACTTGAAATCATTAGAGATGAGGAGCTTGTTTTTGCTGAAGTTATTAAGCTAGTAGAATGTAAGTTTAAAGATACTGAAGGTCTTCCTTGTCACTTTGTTGGGAATAGCTTCCAGCAGAAAGGAAAGCAGAGCTGAGAAATGATAAAGGTTTCTAAGGATGTTGTTTGAATTCCCTGTTCCAGCCAGCCACATTCCTGAAACTTGTGGATACATGAACTGATTGATATATTCACCTTTCTTGATTAAACTAGTCTGAATGATTCTTTCTGTCACCAAAGGAGCCCTGACTATAGCACATTCACAGATGGCACATATAGTGGATATGAGCTGCCACCTAGCCAAAGCCTTTGTCTTTAAAATTGGTCATATAATCTTAGTGCCTGACAAAGGATAATGGTCATGTTTTGGATTGGGATGAACACATGACCCAGGGGTTACCAATCCATAAAATAGGCTAACATAATCACTTGGACACAGTGACTGAATGAATTAGCTATAAAGTCATCTAGAGTTGGGCCAGAGTTGGTGCTATGGCAAAACAAAGTCACTTATTAGCCAAAGTTATGGGAAAGCAGAGAACAATGAGTAAATAGAAGAAGCTAATTTGTAAAGAGAAAACAGTAGAATAGAACGCATATACACAAAGAAGAAGCCATATAGCACACACAAACAAAGCAAATGGAAGACATAGCTGCCCGATTATTTTCTACACACAACGTGGTATTTCCTTCACTTCATTTCTTCCAGAGCTTTCCATCCCCCTTTTATCCTTCTAATACAACTCCTTTTTATGATTTGAACTAGCCTAAGTGTGATTCTATTCTTTGCGATTAATTGCCTTTTCACCTATGGATCCCAGCACTAAGTCAAAGGATGAGAAATGTTCATTACAAATCAATCTGGACCAGAGGAAATACGGCTAAAAGCAGAAGATTGTGGGTTGGTCTGTAGCATGAATTTTGAACATAAAGAGACTGCTTGCTATGCCTCAATTTCTTGACTCTCAATTTGGAGCCTGAAATCTGTGGACTGGCTTACTTGTGCAGGAGCTAGGGAAGATCTCCCCCACAAGTGTTTATAACAATGTTTAAATTATCATCTCAATTACTCTCTGTGTACACATCAATGAACACTCTGCATATCAATGAATGAACTCTGTGTGTATTCAGAAGGCTACTGTGGTAACATCAACATTGAGATCCAGTCCTCATTTGATGGGCACCTTCCCAGCTAGTTGTAAATGGTTTAGGGGATTATGTCTGAGATTCAAGGGAGAACAGATGATTCTCATTGTCCTACATGAGGTAAATTTAAACACTCTGAAAATGAGTGCCCTAAAATGTGGTATTATTCTGTTCCTGGTCTGTTCTCCAGCTGTACAGAATAAGCAGACCAAAATGCTCCTGGGGAGAAAAAAAGACTGAGATTCACGGAAGAATGGGACCATATGGCCAAAGCAGGCAGGAACCTTCTATGGAATTCAGGTTCACAAGCTACTTTAAGGTGATCTTCCAGCTTGCCAGACAAATATCCAATTAATCCTCAGGACGATCCCACTCCAGTGCCAAGAAAACTAAACATCATGAAGTCCTGGCTGTCTCTCGTCCGCTATCTCTCTTTGATTTTTTCTGAGGTGGCCCATGGGGCCACTGAGGAATTGTTTTGAATAACAAGTGGGTTTAATGTATATAGGATTCCCCAGCACCTCAGCTCTTGGAAAAGTAGCTAGGACCCCAAAATGGTGACTTTTGTTGACATGAAAGAAAGGTTCCAGTCTTTCTCTTTGACTCCAGAGCTTACTCAAACACTTTTTTTATTATATCCCTCTTTCCTGTCCTAATTCAAAATGAGAAAGAGAGAAAATAGAGATTTCCTAAATATCAATATTATTTTCTAAGCTGTGAGTCTAATCATTTGGGTACAGAGTTTTCTTCCTTTCCTTACTACTCCTTCCTCTTTCCTTTGTTCTCTTGCTCCTCTGAGCCTCTCTTCCATTTCTTAGTGAAGGATGCTTTTTTCTTGTATCATTAAAATGAGGTTGTTGCCATTAAAAACGCCGACTCTGCCAAGGTTACTTAAGGACAATTCGAAGCATGTTAAAACAACTTAGACATAGAAAAGGGGGAGATGAATAGCTTTTCCCTCCATTGTCAGAAAAATAAAACCTAACTTTATTTTCTTTTGTGACTTCTTGCATGTTTCCTCCCAGCTAAAGAAAAGGAATAAACCAGTTCTCAGAGACTTAGCAGAATCAACAGCACCTAAACAGCATTTACATGAAACAATGCCTGTGAAGTGTTAGCACAGTTCCCGGCACATCATAAAGACTCAGAAAGGGATAAGTATTCATATTATTAGTAGTAGCGGTTTTAGTGGTTCACATTTGTAGTTTGGGGCAAAACACCCTTGAAAACTGGACATCCCAAAGGGTAAACCTCAAAAAGAGTTTAACACAAGAACCTCAGGCCCTCTTAATTTTTAAAATACTTTCATATCTATTGTCTCACTTTTGTTCTGAGACAAGGTTAGATTTGTAACTGGAAGTTAAAAAAAACAGGCAGTTTTCTAACTAGAATAGTTACCAGAATAAAATGTTATTGTTTTCAGGATATCCATTATCATTGCAGGAAGAAAATGCTAAGAGAGGGAAGATTTCTCTCTTTAAAACACTAAACAGGCCGGGCGCAGTGGCTCACGCCTGTAATCCTACCTAGCACTCTGGGAGGCTGAGGCGGGTGGATCGCTCAAGGTCAGGAGTTTGAGACCAGCCTGAGCAAGAGCGAGACCCCGTCTCTACTAAAAAAAAATAGAAAGAAATTATCTGGACAACTAAATATATATATATATATATACACACACACACACATAGATAGATAGATAGATAGAAAAAATTAGCCGGGCATGGTGGCACATGCCTATAGTCCCAGCTACTTGGGAGGCTGAGGCAGTAGGATCGCTTGAGCCCAGGAGTTTGAGGTTGCTGTGAGCTAGGCTGAAGCCATGGCACTCTAGCCCGGGCAACAGAGTGAGACTCTGTCTCAAAAAAAAAAAAAAAAAAAAACACACTAAACAGCTCCTTTTGCATTATTGGAGAGACACAAAGATTTTCATTTATGTCAATGAATGAACACAAATCTTTATGTAACGAGCAAAAATTAAGTAATAATCAATGTGGAAATCAACTTTATGGAATCCTATTTCTATTTTAATAAACACTCACGTGGCACTAATTATGTGACAAGCACATAAAAGTTCTACAAATATTTATCTGTTTAATCTTCATAACAACCCAATGAGGTAGGTTAGGTACTATTATATTACCATCACCATTTTACTGTTCAGAAACCGAAGGCAAAGAGGGGCTGGGCAAATGGCCCACTGTCATGCAGCCAGTATGTAGTAGAGCCTGGGTTCAAACTCAAGCAGCCTGGCTCCAGTCCACCTCCCATACCATAATGCTGCACTGCCTTCCCCATGTAACTGTATTCCCTCAAGAGGCTACTGCCCAACAGTTTCTCAAGTAATTCCCCCCTCAATGCCACCATCTCAGCACCTGCAGACTTCTGGTAACAAAACTTTGCATACCTTAGTCTACTGCCTTGTTTAAAAGATAAAACTGCTGGCCCACAGGAAGCATGGAACAATTCCACAGTTGCCCAGGGATGCTACAAAGGTAGTAGTCGGAGTCATGGAAATGACTTTATCTTCAACTCTGAGACACTTTCTTCTATTCTTTGCTGAGTCCTTTTTACTGATGAATGTTTAGAAATCACTTGCCTTCCTTTCCTAGACATCCACCCCACAGCACACCAAAACCTCTCCTTGATTAGACAACTACTTTCCTTGCTTAAAGAAAAAGGCAGAGAGATGGATCTCTTTCTTTTGAAAGGTTGTGAGCTCCATCTTTAACTAGTTAGGCTACTTGATAAGGAATTCTGAAGCAGAAAAGGGCATCCTCTTGGAGTCAGAGAAAGGCTAGAATAATACCAGGCATACAGAACAGATGGAGTCACATTCCTTCTCCAGAGAAGGAAAACTACAAGTTGATATCAGAACCCATTATACATTCTTTACAGTTCATTGTATATAAATGTTTAAACTGAATGTAATTCTGTCTTAAAATAGTGTAGTATTTAAAAGCATGGACTCTGGAGCCAGACTTTCTGCATTCACATCTCAGTGTTACTACCTACTAGTTGTGTTACCATGAACAAGTCACTCAATTGCCCCATGCCTCAGTTTGCTCATTTCTAAAATGGAGATAGTAATGGTATGTACTAATAGAATTGTGAGGATTAAAGAAGTATATTTAAAGTTTTTATAAAGGTGTCTGCTAGCAGTAAGTATTCTATATATTAGCTATTAGTAGTAGTAGTATTGAAGAATAACACAGGGAATTCTTATCTCTCCTCCTTGTATCCTCCATACTCTTCACCACATTATTTATTCAGGACATTGACTTCATTTCACTTCTCATTGCCTTTAACCATTTTGTTCCTTGGTTTCTGTCCATGAAAACAGAAAAAAGGCAACAGCACATACAATCAGAATTCAACACATGGCCAGATAGGATTTTGCCATATGGGACCTACTTTAAGACACAGTCTCTAGAAACACAGTACATTCAAATGCCGGGTCTATCTGAAAAGCGGAAAAGTACCACTTTCTAATGGCAACAATCCAGCCATGGTTATGTTACTATCAAAGGGATACAGTTATGTGGCTCATTCTTTCTCTGTTTTTTTTTTTTTTTTTGGTTGTCTATTTGTTGATTTTTTTTTTCTATGTGGAAAAAGGGGAAAAGGAGACTAAAGGAATAGCAGGGACCACCTAAATGATCTGGAATAAAAAATATACGTAATTAAGTTTATTCCTTTAATTGATTTTTGACAATCAAAATGCAGCGATCATATCACTCATCAAGGAGAGAGGAAGAGAAGACCTAACTGCTAAAGGAATCAATTGGGAGTCAACCTAACAAAATCCTAGCACCTGAACTAATTGTGAAGCCATGTCTAACCAGAAAAGTAACATTTTAATAAAAACATAAGGCCAGGATTTTTTAAAAACTAGTTGATATCAGCTATGAGACACATACCAAAGTGTCCCCAGATGTTGATTATTTATTCCTGCCCTGTGAAATTATACTTAGAATGCAGGAAAGTTATATCTTGATGAAAAGTAAAGCTCGTTCCTATCTGTGTATCACATAAAATAGATGGCTTAGAATTTAGTTCATGAGACTATATGAACCAAGGGATGTACAGCCACAATTATCCTAATTACAGGAAAATAATTAGGAGAGAAAAAGAATCTTTGGGATGCCAAATCTGTAAACTCAAAAGTATAAAGTCATGAAAAAATATTATAGATACAGTGTGCACTTCAGGAAATAGTATGAAGATTGGTTAAGGAGATGTCCAAATGTCCTGTAGCAGGTTAAGAGCAAAGCTAGGAGTCAGACTCAGTTCTGCATCATGTTGGAGATATCTCAATGAAGGTTACATTCTATAGAATTCTATTTAATGGATAATGAGCCACTCAATTATGTAGCACAGAATTTTACTTTCAGATCTGCCTAAATAGTCCAATTACTCCTAGAGGCAATTCCTGGTTAAAGGGATGCAAGGTCTCAGAGTTCTTGTTTCCCATCTCACCTCAGCTACAAATTTGCCAAAAGTTTTTCCTTAACTGTGTCTAGGTCCATCTGGATTAGGTGGTCTGCTTTTCTCCAGGCCTGGACCTTGAAACAACTGGAGAATAGGCCAAGTTTGACTTCTACATCCTCTTTGTGTATCTTCTCTTATTCTCATCTGGCCAAACCTTTCTTATCCTTTCAAAACTTTGTTCAAGTTGCACCATTCTGGTGAAGAGTTCCTTGACCATTCTGGAAAGAAGTGATCTTTCCCTTTTTTCAACTCCAATGGCATATCGTATATTTGCAACCCTTTTGACAGTTAGCATATGCCTTGATGATGGTAGTGCTGGTGTTTGTAAGAGACCAAATTTGTTGAGTGTTTCTTTGTACTCGAAGCTTTTCGTTAATTGTCTTACTCCTCACCTCCACCCTATGAGGTAGGTTCTTGTTATCTCTACGAAGAAACAGGCTCTGGGCATTTAAGCAACTTATTCATAGACACATAGCTTGTAAATGGCAGAGCCAGAATTCCGACAGGTTTTTATCTGTCATAGCTTCCAGGTTCTTAACCACTAATACCCACTGTTTCTCAGAGTGTAGTCCGAAGACCACAAGCATTAAAATCACCTAAATACAGTTTGCTGGGTTTCACCTCAAACATTCTGAAGAACAGTTTCTGAGAAGGACATCTGGGAATCTGAATATTTTTCATCCCCTGGAAGGTTCAGATGCCCACTGAAGTTTGTGAAAACCACTATACTAAAAATTCTACTAGTAGCAGCTCACGTGCATCTGGATAGGTTTTCGTGCACACAAAACACTTTGACATTCATTATCCCTTGCTGGATATTTCTATATATGACCCTGACATGGGCTTATATGTCTTGTGTCTCTTAATTAGAGTTTAAGAGACATGGTTTCTACCTGCATGTGCTTCTTAGAGCATACCTCAGTGCTTTGCACACTTTCAGAGTGTTCAGTAAGCTTATTCCTTGATTGTGATTACAAAATGATCTCTGCTGCTTCAGAGAAGATCTGTGTTTCATAATAAAGGGGGATATTATCACCCCCCGAACCTCAGCTATTCTTTGTGACTCTGATTTCAAGCACTTTTGTGTTATTACCCTTCCATTAAAAAAGAGGGTGTCACAATGGTGTGACCTTTCTGTCTTCACAGGAAGAAGAACATTTGAGTCCATTGCTGAGATTTTCCTTCCCTTCCTGTATGTCTTTCCCTCATCATTGGCTCCTTGCCACTTCCTCCCAGGGAGAAATATGCTTATAAGAGAAGCTGAAGATAGTGGTAACTTGATGCATGCTGGGCCACAGAAGGAATGCTCTGTGAGATTATAATAGGGGGAGTATGCCTTTGTCCACAGTGACCAAACATTAAGATGATGACCACAAATATAACTCTTTTTTCAAAAAAATTGTTTAAAAGTAATATATATTTTCAATTACAGAAATACAAACTGTTCATTATAAATTATTTGGAAAATAGAGAAATAAACCAAAGAAAAATTAATTCATTATCCCATCATTCAAACAAAACCTGTCAACATTTTTATATACTGTTTTTCATTCTTTTTTTTCTGCTATGCAGGCATGTGTGTGTGTGTGTATGTCACACATATATTTTTTAAATGGAATAATGCTGTACACAAGATTTTGGAGCTTGACTTTTATCCTTACAATATATCATAAACATTTTTCCTGTTTCATTAAGTACCCTTATACAAAACCTGATGCTGGAAACTTTCATTAAGTGGTTAAATTCTTGCCTTACTTTAGAAAAAAAGTCTAATGACCATCATGCCTGGGTCAAGGATTCTTGAACAATAAGACAAGCAAAGAAAGATCAGAACCAGGGGCCAAGTTTGACTAGTGAGCTTGTGACTAGCAATCTGACTAGAGGCCCACTGAGAACCCGATTCACACACTAAAGTAAGTCATAAGGATGACACTGGGAATAGCACCTGCGGAATCAGAAGAAACAGAAAGAGCGAAGTTCCCAATTCCATACTGTGAGCTGATGGCAATACTCAGCAATACTCCAAATTAGTTGGAGATACAGCGTAGGTAGAGACACAGGTCAGGGATCGATGCCCAGAAAGCTAAATATAAACAGGAAAGTAGCATAAAGTCCGAGAGTATACAAACATAGGTCCGGGTTGGGGATTCAAGACAGGGATAAACAAATAGTTGGGGAGCATAGGGAACTAAGCACAGGAATTGAGGTTCTGGGTCAGGAAATAGATCAACACAATAGTGTTACAACCAGTCCTAGGAAAGGATATTAGCAGTGTTAGTGAGTACAGTAAGATCTCTATGTAGTCCAGGGATTGTACTCAAAGGAATTGCAGTTTGGGGTGTCATTAGAGTTCTAAAAGTGACCGCCAGAGAAGCTCTACTTGCTGGGTGAGGGCAAGAGGACGTAGGTCATCATCCCTGGAGCCATCAGCAATCACCAGCCAGCAATGGACATAAGAGAATTGTAGGAAGCTGGGCTGAGGGTAGCCTAAATGCAGACTACCTCCTGCATGATACGTTTTTCAAAGACAATATAGAAATGGAAACTGGCATTTTTGTGGGTCAAAAATAACAGCACTTTTGTATGGTTCAACTCATATAAATCCTTGGTAAAAGGGGAGGGTGTCAGGGTAAGTGGGGTTGGCAGTGTGGTGGAATAATGGATTAATTGAGAAGTTTGGTTAGAATGATATGTGGTTTTACTATACAAAAAAGCTAACTTTCAAGCCTGGCATGTGGTAGATGTTCAGTAAATATTTGCTTAATAAATTAAAAAACTGTTAAGGCTGGCACTGGGCTAGTTTCTGTGGAATATATAAAAAAAAAAGAATGTGCCACTACTCCCTGAAAGAGCTTATCCCTTTGCTAAAGAAAAATGAAGTAGTTAGAAATACACTTATTACGCAGTATTTAGGACTAGAGCACTATAGCCAGTGAGCACATAGAAGTTTAAAGAAGAGACTCTAGAGATCAGTATTGGCTAGAGGGGCTAAAGGAGTCTTCCTAGTGGAGGGAAAAAGCAAGAATAGGAAAGGTCCGTGAAAGAATGTTCTACAATACACTAGTCCTGTTTAACCAGAATTTTTCAAAACAGCTCAACTATAGAAACTTTTGTATGAAGAAATTCTTATGAACATTCTATGGTGCTAATGTGCTACAGAACACACTAAGCAAGACACCACTATAGAAGAGTAAATGATTTAAATTCTCTATCAAGA
Source organism: Indri indri (assembly GCA_004363605.1). Classification (NCBI taxonomy): domain Eukaryota; kingdom Metazoa; phylum Chordata; class Mammalia; order Primates; family Indriidae; genus Indri; species Indri indri. Next base: position 38,184 of record RJWJ010003010.1, on the reverse strand, counting down.
TCCCCAAAAAATGAGAGATAAGAAGAGAAACAAGGTAAGAGTCTCAAAGTTAGGCACCAACTGCTATCACTAAAGAAGGGAAGGGAGAGGAACAGGTACAAAGTATTTTAAAAGATGGCTCATCTACAGTCATGGTTGGAAACCACTGTTCTAAACCACCACCCATTTCTAATCCCTTTAGCCCTGGCTAAGATGCATGACATTTGAGCTTGCTAGGTATGATGAACAAATAACCATTTCAGCTGCAGGGAAAGAATAGACAGACATCAAAGTCCCTTTTTATTGGAACTCCTGATGCTAAAACACTCTCTCTCTCTCTCTCTCTCTCTCTCTCTCTCTCTCTCTCTCTCTCTCTCTCTCTCTCTTTCTCTCTCTCTGTCAACTGTGCCAGAAGGAATTTTGTGAGATTTATTTTGAATTTGTTTGAGTCCTGGTTACTGAGGATTGGGGCGTGTCATTGCCCTTAGAGAATAGAGACATTCTCATAGTTTCTCTTGCTTCCCAGAAGAATGTCTTGGATGTAGCTGATGAGGATCATCATGTTCAGAGATGGAGAGCTTCCTGGAGGAAGGCTTTCCCTGGAGATGTTCAAGCGAAAAGTGAATAATCACTTTGCAAGATTGTCATAGAGGTAGGGATTGGCCTTAATGGACTTGTAGGGTCTCTTCCAACCCCTAAGAGTCTAGGATTAGGTTGATGGTTCTCAAATATCTCTGCACATTAAAATCTCCTGGGGAGTTTTTTTGAAAATACCAGTGCCTAGGATCCACTCCAGACCAATAAAATCAGAATCTGTGGAGGTGGGTTCCAGGCATCTTATTGTTTAAAGGCCCCAGAGTGACTCTAATATGCATGCAGAGTTGAGAATGGGTGAGTTAGATAATATTTTTAACCCTTCATTAAAAATGTTGATTCTAGTATGACAGATATTATGATTTTTATTATTCTATGGTGTATTTATACTCATGCAGAGTAGGTGTGTGCCAACATAGGGTGATTTGAAGGACACTCAGTAGATTTACCTCACTTGTGCCCCTGAATTCCCTGAAGATTAACCACAGTGCCGGAAATTCTCCATTTAGAGATATGTTCTTTTATGTTAGGCCCCCAGAATCCCCTCTTAAAAAGCAAATACCCTCTGGGGAAGAAGTACATTAAAGCTATTATTAGTCACTGGCACCATGTAGTATAATGGATCAGCCTGTCACCTAACAAGGCCAGGAGGGAGTAGGGAGGGTACAGGAAAACAAACATTATTTACGCAGAAATGGTGCCAAGAATTGCATCAAAAGTTTACTGTCTTCCCTCCCTGTACTCTCTATTGCCCTCCCCTTTCAGTTTTAAGATTACTCATCTGACCCTCTACATTTGCTGCCTGTGAACCAACTGTGAGTCATTCTTATCCTTTTTTTCCTCCGTTGCTGATAATATATTTGGAATCCTATAAGGAAGTGGGATAAGGGAGCTATTTTTTGATGTTAATAATTTCTTACAGTCATTTTCTTCCCCAAATAATGAAGTCAGAATAGCAAGTGATGCAGACTGTATATATACAGGCCACCAAATTACCCAATTACCAAATGGATGGTGTGGTCAGCCAATTTCATGAAACCAGCTTGATGAATTTTATCACACAACAAAAGGCAATTTGATCCCCCAGTCCCACTCATAAAAGGACCAGTTATTCGAGGGAACTGACCAAACTGAACAGAGGTTATGGTACCATGTTGGTACAATCTCATTGACATCTCAACCTATTGTTTGGTCACTGACTAAATAACTGGATGGTGATTTGATGCTTCAATTTCTTAGTGGATAGTTTCGGGTGTCCACTGGATCCTGGTTTGGTATGGATGATTAGCAAACCTCTTTTATTGCCAGAACCTCCTGTATCACCCCTTCTTCTTCCACCTAATTTTGTTAGGCACACTTAACTGTCATTTGACAATTGCATTTTTTGCACACAATCAGATCTCGATGATACAATCTTTTTCTGTCTTCTAAATACTTCTATTTGCCCACATCAAGAATTTTATAAATTATTTTTTTCTTTAGTTCATTACATGTCACATAATGCTCAATTAGTCCTGTTTAAAATGCTTTTATTTCCTTCTTGAAAGAGGGAAAATGTTCTGTGTGTTGAAGACATCAGAAGCTTCATGGGGGCTTTTTTGTCCTAATGACCTGAAAGTGTTTTCTTTTTCCCTAAGAAGATAGCATTACTCTTCCCCTGGGTCTTTGTTTCAAAGATTTCCCATCTTCTCAGAATTTCATCCACTTTCTCTGGCTAATTTTTGGTACTTGATAATCCCTCTGAATATATTGATTCGTTCAGTTTGTGGCTGTGTCTTCATAATCCCCACTGGATTCATAATCCACTCTAGTGAAAAATCTTAGCTAAACTGGTTAAATGGTATCTGTTTAAGTGACTGGGTTCATTGTTTGCTTTTATTCCTGTCAACCCCTTTAGTATGTGCATAGGCACATCCTTTCTGAAGGCTAGAACTGTGTTCATGACCAGAAAGCAAAGGGGAGATGCAGATAACACAGGCAAAAACACTTTGTTTTCAATTACTTGGCTCTTTCAGACTGTTAAAGATGGACTTCTGCCCAAATTATCCAGACAACTATAACTATTTCATATTTTTGAGATTTATTTTATATATTTAGCTTTTTTTCTTTCGATTTCCTTGACTACAAACCTAGCCTAAGCTAAAGGCCTGAACTACTGCAATTGCCATTTAACCTGTCCCTCTACCTCTAGTTCAGTGGTCAGCAAACTATGGCACACAGGCTAAATCCATCCTGCTGTCTGTTTTTGTAAATGAAGTTTTGTTGGCACACAGCCGCACTCGTTTGTTTATACATTGACTAATGCTGCTTTCACACTACAGTGGCAGAGTTGAATAGTTGCAACAGAGACCATATGTCCTACAAAGCCTAAAATATTTACTACCTGGGCTTTTGCTAAAAACATTTGCTGGTCACTGGTCTTGTCTCTTCCTCAGTGATTGATTCTGTATATCATAACACATTTACTTTTCTAAAATGCCAATTTCATCATATCACTCTTCTGCATGAAAACTTTAAATGCACAATAGATATTCAGCTAGTATACACTGTTATGGCCTCAGTCTTTTCATCGTTAGTGCCCACGATGTGCTGGTTGTTAAATATTTTGAAAATCACCCCTGCGTAAATGGTTTATATTTTTATGGAATAAAATTGAGCTTCTTAGCCTAGCATCCAAGGCCCTTTCTAATCCTCTTTCTCACTTGTTCCTTATATAAACCATCTTTTCTGTATCCAGAACACACACAGCTCATTCTTATCTTAGCCTTTTCCTTTAAACTATTTCCCTAATTTAGAATGCTCTGAACCTTCCTCTCTGCCTTTATGAATATGGAGATCATCTGTCCCTGTTCACCTGGGACAATCTCGGTTTATACCTATTACCGTGACATAATTATTAATGATGCCTCATTTCACTCTCAAGTGTCCTAGTTTAGACAACAAATTATATGGTTATCCTAGCTGTGATCCATATTCTTCCTTTAAGGATGACTTTAAATTCTGCTGCTTCCAAGAAGCCTTTGATGTCTTCAACCCACAGAGCTCTTTCCCTCCTTCCAGCTAATTTAGTATCTATCGCAGTCATGTGCAATGTATACTATGGAGACTTAGACTAGATTTTTTTTTTTTTTTTGCTTTTCTAATATTGACCCTCAATTAGAATATAAGCTCTCTTCCAATAGGAGCCATGTCATATATTTTGTACCTGTTCAGCTCTCATATACACAAATTGATTTATGTATATGTATTGATTTACTGGTTGATTTATCTACAACTACATATATAATCATGACATGGGAAATGCATCTTGAAAGAAGGAGTTATATTCTTTATAATCTAAGATGATAATAGGGTAAATGATTCTATTAACCTTTCCATGCCTTTACTCTATTGACAAATTTTTACTTTTCAGATGATTTTTGAGGCTTGCCCATTCAGCTAGAGTGGCTTGACCATTTTTGTTCTCAGAGGGGTGCATTAGAAAGGGTATTACAATAGGAATCATGGAACTGTGGTTTCTATTCTTGGCTCCATCGTAATCACTTAAATTCTCCAGGCCTCAGTTTTTTCATCTGTCAAAGAAACAGGTTGGATTGGCTTACTTCCAGAGATAACATTATATTGCATTCAAAGAATTAGTTAATATAATCAATAGATGATTTGTACAGCACAGATTAAGTTAAACACTGTAATATATTCCAAAGAACTACCTGAATTCATCCTTAATTAAGTTATCAATCTCAAATTGATTTTTGTCAGCCACTTTTAGTTTAATTACTCCAAATTGTGTTCCTGAGATAGAGAAAAATTTTATTTAGAATGTGCGAGACTGTGTATAACATAAACACATATGTTCTGATAATGAACTGATCTGATTAATTAAATTTTGGGAGAGGGAGATACTGAGGTCATGGTGAACTAAATATCACACTTTTTCCCTCAATTCCCAATTAGAAGCTATTAGTTTTCGTGAACCAAATGGGTACTAGTGCCCATGGGCAGCTGAGTACAAGCAAAGCCTTGGGCTGTTATCTGTTATTTGTCTGATTCTATAAATGAATTGAAAGACAAGATGGTCACTATTACAATAAGAATTGGTGTACATACATTAGGATAGACAGACTGGGACTATATTTAAAATGTTTAATAAGGACTCAACACCAAAGGGACATACTTTAAGAAAAACTCTATAACAGACTAGAAAAGGGGCTGACAAACTATAGCCCAATAGGTCACATCTGACATGTCACCTATTTTTGCATGGCCTGTGAGCTAGGAATGTTGTTACATTTTTAAACTGTTGGAAAATATCCAGAAAATGATATTTCGTGACATGTGAACACTATAGGAAATTAAAGTGTTCAAATCCATGAATAAAATTTTACTGGAACACAGCCATACTCACTCATTTATGTATTATACCTGGTTTATGTGGAAAGCAGAGCTTGTGTAGCTGCAACACAGAGACAATGAAGCCTAAAATATTTACTGTGTTACCCTTTACAGAAAGTTCACTAACCCATAGTCTAGAGCAGAGCTGTTCAATAGAACTTTCTGTGATGATAGAAATGTTCCATATATGTGTTATCCAATATAGTAGCCACTAGCCTGGTGTGGCTATCGAGTACTTAATACTTGACTATTAATAGAATAACTGAGCAACTGAATTTTTATTTTATTTATTTTAATTATCTTAAATACAAATAGTTACATGTGACTAGTGGTTTTTGCATTGGGCAACAAAGGTTTAGAACAAAAAGTAATAAATAAGCAAATTAAATTATGGTGCTAGTGGTTATAATGATAAAATCAAAAAGGAGAACTGACAATTATATCAGACAAAATGAATGTAAGATTCAATGCACAAAGCAGAATTAGAAGGTTGTTAAGTAATGGTAAACAGCACAAACTTATATGCACAAAACTATATAAAATGGTAACTATTAAAAATAAAAGGAAAACTTAATAAAATAAAATTACAGTGGCAGACAATATATACTTTTCTCAGATAAGACATCTCTAGTAAACAAAAAATAAAAAGATAGAGGAATATAAGGAAATAAGCACCAAACTTGATCTACTAGCTATACATATGAAATTACATCCCTCAAACAGAAAAAATACATTCTTTGGTAAGTCCATGGAACTTTAACAAAATCGATCAACTACTTGACCAAAAGGAAACCTTAATTCAATGAAAAAATAAGAATTTTACTGGCCGCAGTCTTTGATCATCATTTAACGATATTAGAGATGAAAAGATGGACATAAAAATCTTAATGACTTGGAAACCAAATTAAGAAAGATTCCTAGGTAACCCTTGGTTCAAGGAGGATATGAAAAGGAAATTATAAAATACCTAGAAGTCACAAAAAGGAGAACACTTTATACTACAACCGATAAGACATGGAAAAATGTAGTCCAAGGAAAATATGTAACCTTAAATGTCTTCATCATAGAAAAAGAAAATAAAGAAGTTTATTTATCGTCAAAAAGTAAAAACCTAACAAAGTTTAAGAAAGCAGGAAGAGATAAAAGCTAAAAATGACTACCATTTGGCCCATCAATCCCATTACTGGGCATCTACCCAAAGGAAAAAAAGACATTCTATAAAAAAGACATCTGCACTAGAATGTTTAATTGTACCTAGCAGCACAATTCACAATTGCAAAGATGTGGAAACAACCCAAGTGCCCATCAATACATGAGTGGATTAATAAAATGTACTATATGTATACTATCAAGTACTACTCAGTCATAAAAAATGGTGAACTAATACCTCTTGTATTATCTTGGAGGCAGCTGGAGCCCATTCTTCTAAGTGAAGTATCACAAGAATGGAAAAGCAAACACCACATGTACTCGCCATTAAATTGGTACTAATCGATCAAAACTTATGCACACATATGGAAGTAACATTCATCAGGTGTCGGGCAGATGGGAGGGAGGAGGAGGGGATAGGTAAACTTGTACCTAACGGTGTAGTGCGTGCTGTCTGGGAGATGGGCACACTTGTAGCTCTGACTTGGGCAGTGTAAAGGCAATGTATGTAACCAAAGCATTTGTGCCCCTGTAATATTCTGAAATATATACATGTATATATGTGTGTGTATATACATACATATATATATATATATATATATATATAAATGACAGTGCTGAGGGTCTACAGAGGTCTTTAATGAGTCCAGCCCATTGTCTGATCTAGCCTGAGGGTTCGGGGTATCATTCCTGATATTTTCACAATAAGCATCACCAGGCCTTGCCTGAGATCTACATGGAATTTCAACTACCTGACCCTTCGAATAATTCAACAAGATAACTGTTTGCTCCAGAATCCTGACAAGCCTATACTGGCAGACAGATGCCAGAAGCCACTGCACACCAGCTGAGCTCAGCAGATCCGATGCTCAGATTTACCCATATTTAGATTTACCAGCACAGCTGCCCCAGGTGGGGGGGGGGGGACAAAAAAAACTTCAATACTCTACTTTCGATCATAGAACAATTAGACAGAAAATCAACAAAGAAATAGAATATTTGAACAACACTATAAACCAACTAGAATTAAAAGACATCTATGGAACACTCCACCTAACAACAGTAGAATTCACATTCTTGTTAAGTACATATGAAATATTCTGCAAGATAGACCAAGTATTAGGTTATGAAACAAAGCTCAATAAATTTAAAAGAATTGAAATTATACAAAGTATATTTTCTGATCACAGTAGGAGAAACAATAAGAAACATTTGAAACTAATTTGAGATGAATGAAAATGAAAACACAGCATACCAAAACTTATGTGATGGAGTTAAAACAGTGCCAAGAGGAAAATTTATTTGTAGCTATCAATGCTTATATTAAAAAAATAAGAAAGATCACAAATCAACCTAATCTTCCACCTTAGGAAACTAGGGGGAAAAAAGTTAATTAAACTCAAGGCAATGGCTTAAGACTTAAACATAAGATCTTAAACTATAAAAATACTAGAAAAAAATAGGGAGAAAACTACATGACATTGGTTGAGGCAATGATTTTTTGAATTTCATTTCAAAAGCTCAGGCAACAAAAGCAAAAATAGACAAACGAGATCACTTCAAACTAAAAAGCTTCTACACAGCCAAGGAAACAACAGAATGAAGAGGTATCTTATGGATTTGTACAAGATATTTGCTGGCAATATATCTGATAAGGGGTTAATATCCAAAATATTTAAAAATCTCAATAGCAAAAGAATAAATAAATAAATAACCTGATTAAAAAATGAGTAGAGAACCTGAATAGATATTTCTCAAAAGAAGACATACGAATGGTGAACAGATATATGAAATAATGTTCAACATTGCTAATCATTAGGAAAATGCAAATTAAAACCACAATGAGATCATCTCATACACATCAGAATGGCTAGTATCAAAAAGAAGAATGATAACAAATCTTGATGAGAATGTGGAGAATTAAGGAACTCTTGTATACCGTTGGTGGGGATGTAAATTAGTATAGCCATTAATGAAAACTGTATGGAGGTTCCTCAAATACCTAAAAATAGAATTATCATATGATCCAGCAGTTCCACTTCTGGGCATATAACCTAGAAACTTCAAATCAGTATGCCAAAGAGATATCTGCACTACCATGTTTATTACAGCATTATTTATAATAGCCAAGATATGGAATTGAACAAAGTGTCATCAACAAATGAATGAAAAAATGTGTATATATACAACAGAATACTATTTAGCCTTAAAAAAGAAGGAAATTCTGTCATTTGTGACAACTTGAATCAACCTAGAGGACATTATGCTAAGTGATATAAGCCAGGCACAGAAAGACAAATACCACATGATTTCACTCTCTGTGCCATCTAAAGGAATCAAGCACATAAAAGCAGAGAATAGAATGTTGGTTACCAGAGTCTAGGGATGAGGGGAATGGGGAGATGTAAGTCAAAGGGTTCACAGTTGCAGTTAGACAGAAGGAATAAATGATAAGTATTTAAGGTGATGCATATGTTAATTAGCTTGATTCATTCCACGCTGCATACATATATAATGACATCACTGTGTACCCCATCATTATATGATTATCATTTGTAAAAATAATTTAAAAATAAACTCAAAGCAAACAGAAAGAAGTAAATAATAAACACAGTAGAAATAAAAAATAGAGAATAGAAAAACAATAGGGAAAAGCAACAAATCAACATCTTCTCATTCTTTGAGAAGATGAAAAATTTAAAAACCTCTCACTAACTGGTCAAGGAAAAAGGAAGGAGACTGAAATTATTAAAATCAGGAGTGAAAGAAGAGACATACTACAAATCTTGTAGAAGTAAAAGAATTATAAGGGAATACTATGAATAATTGTACAATAAAAAAATTAGATAATCTAGATGAATGAATTTCTAGAAAGACACAAACTACCAAAACCATATAAAGAAGAAAGATCTAAATAGAACAATAACAAGTAAATATATGGAATTAATAATTAATAAACGTCCCATAAAGTAAAGCCCAAGACTGTATGGCTTCACTTTTGAATTCTGCAAAAGATTTAAAGAAAAATTAAAACAAACTCTATCAACAAATAGAAGAAAAGAAAACAGATCCCAACTCATTCTATGAGGCTGATATTACTCTGGTATACCATGACCAAATGGAATTTATCTCGTGTAATGCAGGATTGGTTCAATACATGAAAATCTATCAACATAACATGCCATATGAATAAACTAAAGGAAAAACCCATGCAATCATTTCATAAGACGTGGAAATAAATTTGAAAAAATCCAATGTCTTTTCATGATAAAAACTCTCAACAAACTAAAAATAAAAGAGATATTTCTCAATCTAAAAATTATCATCTATAAAACCCACAGCTAACATCATACCTAATGGTGAAAGACTGAAAACGTTCCTCTTAAGATGAAGACTAAGAACAGGATGCTCACTTTTACCCCTTTTGTTCAACATTTTACTGGAGGGTCTACACACAGCAATCAGGTAAGTAAAGAAATAAAGGTACGCAGGTTGAAAAGAAAGAAGTGAAACTATTTTGATTTGCAGATGATATGGTCTTATATATAGAAAATCCTAAAGAATCCACAAGATACTATTAGAGCTAGTTCAGCAAGGTTGCAGGACACAAGATCAACACATAAAAATCAATTGTCTTTCTATACACTAGCTATGAACAATCTGAAAATGAAATTAAGGAAACAATTCTATTTACAATAGCATCAAAAATAATAAAATACTTAGAAATCAATTTAACCAAAGAAGTACAAGATTTGTACACTGAAAATGACAAAACATTGCTGAAAGAAATTAAAGAAGATGTAAATAAATGGAAAGATGCCTGTGTTTATGGATTGGAAGACTTAATATTAATAATATGACAATACCCCAAATTTATCTATAGATTCAACACGATACCTTTTAAATTTATTTTTGCAAAAATAAGATGGCAATACTCCACGATTTATCTACAGATTCAACTCAACGTCTTGTCAATTTGCAGAAATTGACAAGCTGATCTTAAAATGCATATGGGACCCAGAATACCCAAAACAATTTTGAAAAAGAACAAGGTTGGAAGACTCACACTTTCCTTTTTCAAAACTTATTACAAAGCTACAGTAAATAATACCGTGTGGTACTAAAATAAGGATAGAGATATAAATGAATGGAATATATTTAAAAGTCCAGAAATAAACCCTAATATCTACTACCAATTGATTTTGGCATATGTTCCATGACTCCTCCATGAAATGGTGCTGGGACAACTGGATATTCACATGTAGAAGAATGAAGTTAGACTCCATGCACCACATACTAAAATTAACTCAAAATTCATCAAAGTCCTAAATGCAAGTGCTAGAACAACAAAATTCTTATAAGGAAATATAGGTATAAATCTTTGTGACCTTGGAATTGGCAATGGTTTCTTAGATATGACACCTAAAGCATGCAACAACTAAAAACAGATAAATTGGACTTAATTTAAAAATTAAAAATTTTGCCATTAAACAATACTATCGAGTGGAAAAGACAATCTATAGTTGGGAAAAATATTTTCAAACCACATATATGATAAGGTTCTGGTGTCTCATATATATTATATATTCTTATAACACAACAATAAAAAGACTAATAACAGAGTTAAAATAAGCAAAGGATTTGAATGGACATTTATACAAAGGAGATACAGAAATAGTCAATAAATACATAAAAAGGTGCTCAACATCATTTGTCATTGGGGAAATGCAAATCAAACACACAATGAGACACTACTTCACATCCACTAGCTGCATCTGTCAAAAAGACAGACAATAGCAAGTGTTAGCAAGAATGTGGAGAAATTAGAACTCTCCTACACTGTTGGTGGGTGGTAATGTACAATGGGTCAGCTGCTTTGGAAAACAGTCTTGAAGTTCCTCAAAATGGTAAACATGTAGTTACCATATAACCCAGCAATTCCACTTGTAGGTAAATACCCAAACAAATTGAAAACATATGTTCATAGAAAAGTGTACATACAAATATTCATAGCAACATTGTTTATAATAGCCAAAATGTACAAATAACACAAATATCCAACAAGTGACAAATGGATAAACAAAAGCCATGCAATGAAATACTATTCAGCCACAAAAGGAATGAAGTACCGATATATCCTACAACATGGATGAACCTTAAAAACACACTGAGTGAAAGAAGCCAAACACAAAAGGCCACATATTGTATGATTCTAATTATAGGAAATGTCCAGAATAGGCAAATCCATAGAGATAGAAAGTAGATTAATAATTGCCACCACTTGGGAGATAGAAGTCCCTCATAATAAGCACATGATTTCTTTTTGGAGTGATGGAGATATTCTGGACTTCAGTAGTGATGGTTGCATAATCTTGTGAATATACTAAAAACTTCTGCCTTGTATATATAGTTTAAAAGAGTGAATTTTATGGTATGTGGATTATAGCTTTATAAAATGTTAATAATAATACAATCAAATCATTTGAGAAATTCAGGACACTACATGTTATAAACTAGAGAGTACGTGAAAAATCTAGGAAAGCTAGACTCGTCAGAATGAAAGATAGATACATTTGATCATTTAAAATTCAAACCCTCTATATAGTAAAATATAAGCAAAAATATCATAAACAAAAAATGTGGCATGCTGAGTTACTATGCATAAAAACAAAGAGCTCTTTTAAATTGAAAGGAAAATGATGATTCAATAGAAAAATGAGCAAAGGTAATGAATAGTCAATTGATAGAAGATTAAGTCCAAAAAGACTAACAGACAAAAAGATTCACTCACAGTCAGAGAAAGGCAAATTAAAATAAAAATGAGGTAATACTTTTAACCCTCGGACTGACAAAGTTTAAAGTCAAATGACACTCACACATTACTGGTGGAAATGTGAAGTTTTACAGCATTTTTAGAAAGCAATCTGGAAACATCGATTGAAATAAAATATTAACTTGCTCAATTCAGCAATCCCAATCCTTGCAGCTTATTCCATTGTAATAAAAGCATATGTACAAGTATGTTTATTGCAGCATTCTTCACAGTGATAAAAACAAAAACAAAAGCCTAGAATAAGCTTGGGAGTTTCTTCTATTGAGAGAAGGCTGAATAAATTATATTATATCCACTTGATAGAATATCATCTACCAATTAGAACTAATGTACTACTGCTATTCGAGAGATATTTCCAACCAAACATATCCTTGATTTAGAAAAGCAAGATGAAAAAAACGCATGTAAAATTCAAGCCTATTAAAAATAATGACATATATGTGTCTATATGTATGGGCATGAGACAATATGGAAGGACATATCCTAAGGGTGGCATGGGTTATCTGATGAAAGGGAAAGAAGAGGAGAAGGGAAAGCCAAGCAAAAAACAAAAGGGAAAAATAAATGTGAAGATTATGATCACGTCTATATAAAATTACATATTCATCTATATATACCTATATATGAAACATTCAAAATTAATATATAAAATTATATTAAGGGTAAAATGAGAAAGTATATGTGAATATACTTTGCTTTGTTAATTTAAAAGGTCAGGCAAATAAGAAATCTCATTATTATGTAAGATTATAGTACTCTAGTAATAGAAAATGAGGATGCATATGTAATCACTCTAAGATACTCCCTACAACAAAAAACTGAAAAGAGCCTAACCTTAGACAAGCCATTAATGAAAAGATTATGTCCCTGTCTTACTTTGATATGTGATATTGAAATTGGTTAGGGAAGAACGATCTTGATTAAGTGGGGTTATGGCAGCAATAAGAAACTTCTATAGGACTCACCTGGAAAATTTACTACTTATTTAATCACTGCAAAGGCTACAAAGCTATTAGGTGGGAAAAGCTACACTCTTTGTAGCTTTACAAGATATTTTGATTTCAAGATAGTTGGCAGTCCTCCAGAATCCTACATATGCCCACAAAAATTAAAGGTTGAAACAAGCATTACAGTTTAATCTGGAAGAAAAACTATAATTGGATTAAATAGTCACTGATAAATTAATGATGCACTTTCTGATTATGGCTGGGAGTTTATATTCATTAATTATGTTTTAAATGTTCAATCCATCGAAACATTTTGTTTAGCAGGGGAGTTGTGTAGAAAAGCTGAGGTGTGAGATTTAGACTCAAAATAACAGGGTTCACTTCCAATTCTACCATTACATAGTTGATTGATTTTTGGCAATTTGCTAATCTCCCCATTAGTTTTGTCATCCAAAAATGTGTGTAATAGAATCTCTTAGTGTTATCGGAAGATTAAATGAGATGCCACATATAAAAGCGGTTAGTTCTTTCTCTTTGTAGGTATTCAGTAAAGGTTAGTTTCCTTTCCTGTTTTAATAAAAATGCTATGTTGGAAGCAGGAGCCTCAGAAGAGTCAGGTGAGTAGCAAAGTATACTAGTCATTTTTATTTTTTTCATTATACCTAGGGAAGCTTCCCTATTCGATTTATGAGTCCATAACCTCAGAAATACCACCCAAAGAATGGTTATCCAGCACAGAAGGAAACAAACAGTTCTTTGAAAGCAGGTCTTACAAACCCAAGACATTGGACTTCCACAATGAGGTGGATGTTGTTTTGATAACTATCTCAATCTCCCTCCATTGTTTAATGACCCCGTAATAACCATTATCATTCCTGGGCTTCACTCATCCCCCTACTCCCCTTCCTCTTTTAAAAGCAAAGCCAAACCCTTTTCTACACAATTAAGGATGTGGAGATGTTTAAAGATAGTCAAACCAGTACATGCAAGATTTACTTTTTCATTGATACTAGGTTGGGGAGTGGGTAAGAAAACTGAAATTTAAGACATTTGTGTTAATATGAGTTTGATGCTATAAACTGAAGCTTCTAGTTAATAAGCTTACTAGCCATAGACTTATTAGCTATAGTTAGAGTCAAGAAGCTGTTTACCTTGAAATTCAATTCCAGATACATGGCTCAGCTAATAGCTTTGAGTAACTTCTACCCCTCTAATGACCTCACTATTTCTTTTTTTTCTACCTCCACCATTAATTACATCTGCTCTATTATCTCTCTAAGATACCATCTTGTCCCCCAGAAAGCAAATTACTTAATGATTTTTCTAATGTTTGCTGCTTCTTTCCACTGGACCTAAACATAGGAACATATCTAGATTAGAAGATGTCAGGCTCAGAGGACCTTCCTAAAGGCAAGCACCGGAATCATTCACAAAGGCAATTAACTATATTCACTGAGAAACAACTGGAAGAGTTGAATATCTTGTTTAATATGAACTCACACCCAAACCCCAGCATCCAGAAAGAAATGACCTCAAAAATGGTTACGCATCCAACAGTACTGCAGGTTTAGTTCAAGATCCATAGAGCAAAACTCAAGAAAGCAAATACAAACATATTCAGCAAAAACAAGAAGCTCAAAAACAGTAATTATCAGAGGGAAACATCAAGAACAGTCCTTCCAAAAGAACATGGTCACTCCACTCTGATCTTCTAATGGTGACTATCCTGTATCCCTAGTATATGCAGATCATCTGGTCCTCTCATCCCAACTCAGCATATGCCCCAATTTTAAGGCCCCCAGAGATCACTCTCTTGATCACAAAATAGTCCACCTTGGCTGCTGTGATGATCATAACATATACTCCCTCTATCCCATTTTGAAATCCCAAGTTCTTTCCCCAATCTTCGATTTCTAACTCTTTTGGCTTTTTGTCTCTACAAAAAATTTATCAGCGGGAGAAGCTAGACACAAAACACCACATATTGTAATGATTTTTAATGATTCCCATATATGGGAATACTTATCACCAATAAAACGGAACAAACTAGAGATATACACAATGCCATGGATGGATTTTAAAAACATTATGCTGAATGAAAGAAAAAAGATACAAAAGACTACATACTGCATAATTCCATTTATGTAAATTCTTACAGCAGGAAAAATCTATCTGTAGTGGCAAAATAAGATTAGTGGCTGTCCATTCAGCAGAAAGAATTGAGTAGAGAGAGGCACCAAACAAAGTTATTGGGGAGATGTAAATGTTTCATGTTTTAATTAGGGTAGCAGTTATCTGGTATATAAATTCATCAAAACACATAGAACTGTACATCTAAAACCTGCACATTTTATTTTACTTAAATTATATCTCAATAAAAATATATTAGAAAAGGAATCAAGTTTTGCTGTTTATCACTATGAAGAGTGCTCTACGCATGAAGGAAAGGGCACAGTGTACAGCTACTTTAATATGCCCATTAATCATGTCTATGCTGTTGAAATTTTGAATGGCCTTTCCATTAAAGAAGAAAAGTAAAAGGAAGCAAAGGAGGGAGGGAAGAAGGAGATTCATATTCTGACTAAGCAGGAGGTATTTGCATACTGCATGAAGAGAGCAAAGAACTAGACTTTGGGACCTTCATTACTCCTCACCTATTCATTGTGCCAAAAGAGACATACAAAGATCAGGTATCCTTATAATAAACTGTCAATCTACAAAGTTGAATCTGGTTACAAAGTCAGACTTTTGTATCCTTGATCCCATAAGAAAGCCCCACACATAGGTCCCATGCATGCCTAGTTCAATCCAAGCTTGTAGTATTTTTTTACTGAGCTCCCACAAAGGAAATGTCAGCACTGGTCCATAGTGCTGACCTTGGAAGAACCGAGAAGACTTCAGAATGTTCTCTCTCTCTCCCTCTCCTCTCATCTTTTGCTCTTGGGTTGATTATAGGTGTATTAAGTTCATTCAGTTCTCTATTTATAGGCTGTTATGAAATCTGGCTGTCATTAATCAATAACCCAAGGCTTGAAAGTTTCTGAAGGAAAAGTCTCTTTTGTAGATATTAAAAGTCAAGCTTTTTATAAAGAGTAATTAAGGTAATGGTGTCTGCATGGGGGGATGTTGAGATCTCATCATCTATAGTGATTCCACCATGTAATTCAAGAGTAATACTTAGAGAAGCTGGTAAATGGGAAGCCACAAAAGGAATAAGAAGCAGCAGCTGGGCACGGTGGCTCATGCCTGTAATCCTAGCAGTCTAGGAGGCCAAGGTGGGAGGGTCGCTTGAGCCCAGGAGTTTCAGGTTGCAGTCAGCTACAATGACGCCACTGCACTTTAGCGTGGTCAACAGAGAGAGACTCTGTCTCAAAAAAAATAAAAGAATAAGAAGCTGAAGTACAGGTATTTCAGTAAGAAAAAAATAGCTCTTAATGAAAGCTATTTTACATTATTACTAATAACATTATACAATAACCTAATCATGCATGCATTGTTTCACTTATCAAAATGATGATGGCATAATTAGCATAAGCACATGAAATCTCCTTCAACTGTGAAAATAATTTCCTCATTCATTCGACAAATATGGAGCACCTATTGTGTGCCAGGGACTGTTCCAGATTGCTTGGAATACATGAACCAAGTAGACATTGTACAAATCTGATGGCAATAAGTGTAATAGAGAAAAAATAAGAAAAGTAGAAGATAGAAAGTGAAAGGAACTTCTATATTGGATCAGATGGTTAAGGAAGGCCTTTCTGATAGGTGACACTTAGCCTGAGATGACAAATGTTCCAGATAGATGGAAGAGCAAGTTCCAAGTCTCTGAGATACAGGATTGAGAAAGTCTGTGATAGTTTCTGGCATACATAGCCAAAAGCAACCTGGGTGGTGGGAGCAAAGTGAAACACGAGTAAAGAAGGTATTCATAAGTCAGGGCTGTTTGCAGGGGTTTGGTTGGTGATGTTTTGCTTGACATACACAAGTGATCAATAAATCTTTCTAAAATAAGTGCAATGGGCACCAATGGTCAGCTGATTCGAATACAAGAGTTCCTGCGCTTTAGCACCTTCCTATGTCATTGTTGAAGCACCAGCCACAAATAAAGTTGTTAGAAATCATTCAAGACTGTGATAAGAAACAAAATGAGCATTAAAAAGAGCATAAGCTTTGGAATCAGACAGAACTTTGAGTCCAGACTCTTCCACTTACTAGCTATGTGACCTTTAGTAAGTTATTGAACCTCTGTGCCTCAACCTCATTTATAAAATTGACATAAAAGTGCATTTCTCACATAGTTGCAAAGATTACAATAGGTGGTGCATTTGAAATGTTGAACACCATGTCTGACACATACTTAAATAGTAGCTCCTCTCCATTTCTTGCATGTGCCTGGTGCTTTAAAAGTAGACATGCTGATTTACCTGAAACCATCATATTTTTTTTATTTCAAAATATTAAGGGGGTACAAAAACATTAAGGGGGCTTTTGTTACATGGATAGCTTTCATAATACTTAAGTCAGGTCTATTAGTGTGCCCACCACCTGAATAGTGTTCATTGTACCTGATAGGTAGGTTTTCACTTCTCCCATCCTCCCCCACTTCCCCCTTTCTGATTTCCAACAACCTTTACTTCTCTCTGTGCCCATGTGTGCCCACCAATTAGTTCCAAATTATTAGCGAGTACATGTGGACACCATCGTATTTGATTCTGACAACAGTCTTGGGGGGCAGAGTTGCAGTGAGCAGCACGGGGGCTTCAAACACACAAAATATCGAAGGAAAGGAAGTGTTCATGGCCAAACTAGCTGGGGGAACCATGGCTTTTCTCCTGCACTAGTCATTCAACATCCAGAAAGCAATAGTTTCTTCTGTTTAAGCCCTGAGTACCAGGCAAAGAATACATGTCGGTTCTATTTGGAAAGGGACAAGAATAGTATTAATGAAGTCATTGGTAATTACCTCTCTGGAATTTTTAAGAGACTTGGCTGTATCACATCCACTGGGTTGAACCACATGAACATGCTAACATTTGACTGGTTTTTACCTACAAAACTGTAATTTCATATGATTCAACCTAATACGTCATTACTGAATTTTTTAAAGACTTTGTTTAGTTTTCTTTGTTTATTTTCTTTTCTTAAAGGCTGAATTGGGGAAGGCTAAGACATTACTTGTTCCTCCCCACCCTCCACAAAAAAGGGGACAGAATTGACTTTCATTTGGTACAGAGAATAATGAGTACCATGTGATTGTCAGCCCATAATGTCATATTATTAGCCCCTTTTTACATTTCATATTTACAGCAGCATGTGGCTGAGTTCAAGCCTGTTTTTTAATCTTCCCCTTGTTCTGACTAGGGGCAGTGGAGTTTGATGGGTCTGTAATTTGGGCAAACGCTGTGAGGGAGACTAAAGAACAGCAGGAACAAATTGGTGTCATTCTGTTCACATGCTAGAGAGAGAGTGTAAAAAGGCAGTTTACTTCTCTGGTTGAGAGAAGATGTGAACTGTTAGTGGAAAGTAAATTGCCGCAACGTAGAGAAATGAACTGAATGGATTTTTTTTTTTTTTTTGGTGGAGGGGGTTAATACTGAAGGGATAGTCCAGTATATGATGGTTCAAGATGACATCGTTTGAACTGCAAAATATTAAACCCTTGAGGGCCCTTTAGAGATTATCTAATCCAACCCTCTTTTATAGTTGGGGAAACAGAGATTCAGAGAAGGAAAGCAACCTTCCCAATATCACACAGCTAATAACTGCACTTTTCAAAATGATGCACACCCAGGGAGCAGCTCTAGGTATGTGAGAAGAACCCAAAACAACAGGATTAATTTGAACCTTCTTGACTCTTTAGTGCATCAACTTTACTACAGATTGGTCATTTAATATAAACATGAATAATTCATAATCAGACATGCAAATTAAAATATTCACTGAGCTATCACTTTACACATTTCAGGCTGGCAAAAATCAGAAATTTGTATGATGCCAAGGGTTGGAAGAGAGGAGGGAAAAGAGGAACAAGCTCTCTTCCCATGCTGGTAGGAGTCAAAGCTGGTGTAGCCAATCCAGAGCGCAATCTGGGATGACTTAGTCTCATGAAACAAACACACATTCTATGGCCCAGCAATTCTCTTCCTGGTATATACTCCAAAGAAATTTGCACATGAATCCATATGGGGACATGTACAAAGATGCTCCCTGCATCTCTGTCTAAGGAGGCAGGGACTTGGCAGCCATGTGGGTGCTCATCCCTGAGAAAGCGAACAGGTAAAATGTGGTTGATGTGCATGCTAGAGTATAATGCCTCAGCATAGTATCAGGTTAGATGTACACAAAGAGCATGGATGGTTCTTATATATACAGTATTGAGAGGAAAAATGTAAAAATTCAAAGAAGATATATAATAAATACCATTCCCTACATTAAAAATATATGTACATACAACAATACTTTTTGAATAATACATTCAAATAAAGATACCCACAACACATGAGCATAGTTTCATATGTTGGGAGAAAAAATGGGAAGGCGGGTAGGAGGCTAAAAGGGAATAAAATTAAAATGAAATAAACAAGAGATGGAATGCCACATTCACATGAATTTTGAAAAGAAAATAGTAGATTTCAAGTAAATGTTCTGCTTGTGGCTGGCTTTGGAACATATGCCCAATACTATGGAGAGTAGAAGTGGGAGTGGGGTCGGGGAGGTTCTGGGTTCTATCCCTAGGGCTATTTTGATATAAGAAATCAAGAGGCCCTGAACCACTCAGGGTAACCATGGGCTTTGCTTATGGACCAAACTATTCCGCCTCACCTTCTCTTCAGCACTCCCTGAGGGATGTCTAGGCCAAAGTCGCATGCTGGACCTACTTTCTACCATTCCCAATGTCAACCCTTTGTTACTTGGCTCCTGGAGGGAGAGTTCCCCTCCCCAGTCACTCCCATGTCAGGCCTGACTTCTGGAGCTTTCTCTCCTCAGCAGTATAAAGTTTCTGCTACTTCCCCTGCTGGCTTCTACCAGGAGAGTTTTCTGTAAGAGCTGCCACTGTGTATTAATATTTAATTCCTGGCCAATGGCCAATGATGGGCCACAGTTGTTTTACGACTTCCCAGATTTATAATATAAAGGAATGCTGTTAGAGCCACAGAGCCCAGAATCTTGGGGCATGGAATTAAAAGTCTGAAGGTGCATGAAGAAGACAGAAAAAACAGGGACACCTCTCCATCGAGATCACCCAGAAGGGCTTAGGCAGAGAAAGAGAGTGTGCAAGGAAAGGGGAAGAGCTTGGGAAGGCCTAAAAATTTTTAGGAGAGTGTGAGAAAAGTGGGGCTGGTAGAACAGGTTCCTCAGTATTAATGCCTTATGATTGTAAAGAGAACATTGATGAGGAAAACAAAAGAACAGTCTGTGAGGCTCCAATGAGAGAGCAGCTGTGGAAGTAGTGTTAACTTGCAAGCTAGCTGTATTATTTAAGCATTCTCATATTTACAATCTGTCTTGCTGCCAAAGCTAATGAAATTTCCAAGAGACATGGCTTATCAATTTCTCAGCAACACAGCAATTTCAAAAGTCCTTAACGTAGCCTCTACGTGGATCACTTTAACTCATCACTACTATATCATTTACTTCTTTGGCCCTTCTGCCCTTTTACGAGTGCCAGCATCTCTGTTGTTCTGTAGCATTTATCCTCATCTCCAACAAAACAGCAAAGGGAGATGAGGAGCTCCTGCCAGCCAGGATCAAAAAGTTCCCATCACTAGGATCACACATGGTGTTAGGGAGTTGTACTTAACTCCCGGGAAACAAGCACTAGAAGTTGCTTGATCAGTTTTATCCTATTTTCTAAACATTTAACCCCTCTAATATGATGTGCAGAAGGGTAGGGTACAGAACCAGTCAGACATGGGTTCATGGCTTGGCTCTGCCTCAGCGTGGCAAGTTTTTTTATTTTTTTATGCCATGAAGAAAACTTTAATAGTCTTCAAAGTAGAAATTTTACAGTTAGCATTGATTCACCATACTTTACAGCAGATATTCCAAACGGGTTGAAGTAAATGTATTTTTAAAAATTCCCCATAAGGTTCTACAGAAAAGCCAGGTATGGTAGCCCATTCAGGAAGCTGAGGCAGGAGGATTGCTTGAGCCCAGGAGTTAGAGGCTGTAGTAAGGTGTGATTAATACCACTGTACTGCAGCCAGGGTGACAGAGAAAGACTCTGTCTCAAAAAAAAAAAAAAAATTCTACAGAAAAATAAAGGCAAACATTTATAATTTAGGGGTAGGAAAACTTTTAAGCAAAATACAACAGGAAAAAGGAAAAAAAGCCTGATTTGTCTAGATACATGAGAGAGCAATACAAAAGAGCTATATGCTAAAAACACTCAATTTCAGATTCTAGCCCAGACATCTCCCCTGAGCAAGATACTCAACATTTCCACTTATATGTCTAACAGACATTTCCAAATTATCACATTCCAAACAAAATACCTAATCTTACTTCCATGAGTGTACAGTCATGCATTGCTTAAAGATGGGGATAGGTTCTGAGAAATGCATTAGGTGATTTCGTCATTGTGCAAACACCAGAGTGCACTTACACAGACCTAGGTGGTCTAGCCTATTGCACATGTAGGCTATATGGTACAGCCTATTGCTCCTAGGTTATACCTGCACAGTATGTTACTGTCGTGAATACTGTAGGCAACAGTAACACAATGGTAAGTATTTGTGAATCTAGACATATCTAAACATAGAAAAGGTAATGTGCTGCGGTACTACTTTATGATGGCTGTGACATCACAAGGGGATAGGGGTTTTTCAGCCCCATTATAATCCTACAGGACCACTATCATATATATGGTCCATCATTGACCGAAACATCATCATCTAGCACATGACTGTACTCCTCTCTTGGCCTTCCTATCTTGGCTAATGTTCCTGCTCTTCCAGTTATTCAGCCCCAAATACCCTAGAGTCCTCCTTGACTCCTTTGTCTTGCTACCCCATCCAGGAAGTCAGCAAATCCTGCCAGCTCCACCTTTAAAATATATACAGAATACAACCCCTTCTCACCTCCTCCTCTGGTACCATCCTGTTCTTCGATTGGGCCTGAGGCAGGCATTCAGTGGAGGGGAGATGACTGGCCCAGAGCTGCCGTCTCTTCTGGGAAATGAGGTCCAGAGCCCAGCAGCTCTGAACAAGCAGAGTAGGCAGCCTAGTTCACCTGCCTGAAACCTGAGTTTCTGCCTCTGCTCTGGTCATACAGGCCAGCCACAGATGACCTGTCCCTGCTCAGGGCCCTGGGGTTCTCCTCTCCAGCCTTGTTATGGCTTTTTGCTCTGGTTCAAACTTGTTCCCAGCTAGGTCACTGAGCTGACAGATGCTCAAAGTCACAGGAGGCCTAGCTGACTCACCCTACAGGACTGATCAAAGCCCCTATGTTAATTCTATCCTTTGTGTAAATTTCTGGGAAATGTCCTCCACAGACAGAAAAGGTCCACCCCAGCACAAGACTGGAATGGCTCAGTGACCTCCTTTTGGGCACCCTAGCACTCTATCTCCCCTGGGTTACAGCCCAGAGCCCAGGGCTCCAGTCTCTTTGGTTCTGTTTCCATGGGGCTCCATGGCCTCTATGACATCATGATGAAAATATCTTCTGTCTCTGATGATGATTTCTCCAAGGTTCCACCACAGTGGCTTACCCACCACTCAGAAGGCAGAGGTAGCATTTTCCCCACCGGTTCTGAGGTCTGGTTTGGCGGACATGCCAATTCATCCACTCCACCAGCTGTGTGTCCTTAGCAAGTCATTTAAGCTCTCTCCATCTCTGTTTACTTCACATACAAAATGAGGAAAATAATACCTGTCTTATAGGTTTAGTAGATATGAAGAACAAAGCACAGCTTCAATATGATTAGTTTGGAAATGTTGAAATCAGACATCTTTTTCAAAGACCAGAAGTCTGAAGAATTAAAGAGGTAAAAAGAAAACAATTTTTTAAACCAAAGGGACAGGATCCAGAGAGTTCAATTAGATAGAGCATGGCATTTCTGCTCTCTTTCTTCCCTCCTTCCTTACACCCACATTCAAACTTGCTTAAACCAGCACCAGGATTAGGATGAGGCACTAAAATGAAGCAGTAATCAAAACATATAATAGTTTAATGCAACAATTCTTAAAATCAAAATTAATACCAAAAAATCCATGAGGAAGAAAACATCAACATTTTAAATAAAGACAAGATTTGATTACTGTATTAAACCAAGAAGTGAGTGAGCATAGAAAGATTGAATTTTACACCTTGAGAAACTGCAATTCCAGGTAGACAGAATCGCAAATTCATTCTACTTGGTCTAACTCATGGTTCAGTGTTGCCCTCCACCTCCTCACACCTGTCGAGAGCTCAGGAACAAAGGCGGGCTCAGCAGACAGCTTCTGGTTCCCTTGGACATTCCTTTGTTAGGGTGTGTGTGTGAAGAAAGGAAGAGGTTTCAAATCAGTATAGTGACACTGGGATCTACACACCAGGCAACTCTCTGGTGGTTCTTTCTCTTTTTCCGTTCTTACCTTCTCAGGATTTCGCCCCTTTCTAATAAGAGAAAGTTATGGGAAGAAAAAGAAATGGCGTCTTCACTACTGATGCAGTTCTTGATCTTTTTCTGTGGAGGACTCTTGTCTTTGTCCACTTTGTGCTGCTATAACAGAATACCTAAGACTGGGGAATTTACAAAGGACAGAAATTTATTTCTCATAGTTCTGTAGGCTGAGAAGTCTAAGATCAAGGCACTGTCAGATTCACTGTCTGGTGAGGGTCCAGTCTCTGCCTCCAAGACAGAGCCTTGAACACTGCATCTTCTGGAAGAGAAGAATCCTGTGGTCTCACATGGTGGAAGGTAGAAGGGCAGAAAGGGACAAACTCTGTCAAGCTCTTTTATAAGGGTACCTGATCCTGTTCACAAGGGGAAGAGCCCTCATCACCAAATCACCTCTTAAAGGCCCCATCTCTTAATACAATCACATTGGCCAGTAAGTTTCAACACCCAAATTTTTGAGGGGATGTACTCAAATCGTAGCAACTGTCAAAAAAAAAGTTTTCTCAGTTTTTCATGCCTGGAGCTCAGCATGATGATGTCATGGCTCTGCTACCTCCATGGACTGCGCTGCCTTCACTTTGCACCTTGCAAATCTATGTGGCTGCATTTGTGGTAGCTGGGGCCACTCATGGCTGGCACCACCTCTGGGCACGATGGCAGAAGGCAAGGAAGGACTCAGCAGGTGCACGAGAGGGACCCACAGCTGAGCGGTGTGCAATGAATGGAAGGTTTTCTGTAGATGCCCATTGTCAGGTTGTGTGGGCTGAGCCCCTGGGCCACCTGGGGTAGGGCAGGCAAGCGGAAGCCCCTTACTGGACTTGGCCCCAGTGGATGGACGAGAAACTGCTGGTCATGCTGGCCACCCACACCATTTGCTTCCACAACCCCACTCCCTCCATCTCTTGGTGGAAGAACTGCAAGGAGTTCCACGGAGAGCATCAGGAACATTGGGTCAGGGCATGAGGCCAGCTTGCCTTCTCTCCATGCTGGGTTCTGCCATTACCCAGAGCACAACTAGAGAGCCTGCCTGGAATTCCAGAACAAGGGGGTGAGCTGCAGAGGGTGACTGACTACACAGGAAAGGCTGCTTTGGAGGTTTGTCTTGTAACAGACAACTTTCTGGGGTCCACGCACTTCTCTAACTTCCAATGACATCTTTGGCTTGCATAAGCTGTAACCATAACTACTAAAGTAGGCTCTGCATCTGAAATGAAGGACTCTGACCAGTTATCAGATGTAACCGAGGAGCAACCTAAAGTAGCAGCAAACCAGCAGAATCAACCATCTGATCCTGAGGAGAAAGGTTCCCAGCCGTCTCCTGCAGCTTAAAGCCAAAGTAGTATACTCTGCCAGAAGAGACAGAAGGAGCCATCTAACAGAAGGGGTATTTCTCAGTTCATACCCCCATGGCTAAAGAAACAAAAGTCACTTATTAGTGGCCAAGGATGGAGGAGATAAAAAAGAGCCTACCCATGCGGTTGTGGAAGAACGGATCTTAGATAAAGAGGAACCCCTTCTGGAAAAAGAGATAGGCCAAGGGTGATGCTGAAGAAGTGGCTCAGAGGAAGCAACTGGAGATTAAGGTTGAAGTCAAGAAAGAAAAACCTTCCGTGAGCAGAGCTGAGAGACAACCTGCTGAATTAGTAAATAAGGAGAGAGAAGAGGAGAAGGTAAAGGAACTACAGGAATACAAGTCAGAAGGAGCAGCAGCAAAATGAGCGACCAAGAAAGTGCAGACCAATGAGCTAACAGCAGAGGCCTCTCAAAAAGCCACCAAGAAGACCAAAACTGTCCAGTGTAAAGTGATCCTCTTAGATGGCACCAAATACAGCTGTGACTGCTATATATAGCTGCTAAGGGACAAGTGTGTGAACACCTCGATCTCTTGGAGAAGGATCACTTTGGACTTATGTTTCAGAAAAACCCTGAGCAGAAAAACTGGCTAGATCCCACAACAAAAAACAAAGAGACAACTGCAAAATCTTCTCTGGCTGTTCACTTTTAATGTGAAGTTTTAACCTCCTGATCCTTTTCAATTGACTGAACATATCACCAGATACTTGCTGTGCATTCAGCTCTGGTAGAATATCACCTCCGGCTGCCTGCCCTACTCCATCATGTTTCATGGCCTCTTGGGATCCTACACTGTGGGCTGAACTTGGAGAGTATGAACCAGAAGTTCATGGCAGGGTTGACCTCAGTGAATACCAGTTTGCCCCCACACAGACTAAGCAGCTGGAAGATGTGGTGGCAGACCTGTACAAAAACCATAGGGGCTTGTCTCCAGCACAAGCTGATTATTGGTTCATAGACAATGCAAAGGGACTTCCCATATGTGGTACTAACCTACATGATGCAAAGGACTCTGAAGGTGTGGACATCAAGCTGGGCATGTGTACTGACGGCCTCCTCATTTACAAAGACAGGCTGGGACTCAATCATTTTGCTTGGACAAAAATCTTGAAAATTTCCTATGAGCTCAGTAACTTCTACATTAGATTTAGGCCTACAGAGATGGAACGGTTTGAGAGCACCACTGAATTCAAACTGCCAAGCACCGGGCAGCGAAAAGGCTATGGAAAGTGTGCATGGAGCATCATGCTTTCTACAGGCTTCAACAGCCACCAAAGGCCAAGTTCCTGACCTTGGGGTCCAAATTCTGCTACAGTGGCTGCACCCAAGCCCAGACTTGCTAGGCAAGCACCCTCATAGACAGGCCAGTACCACACTCTGAGCATGCTTCTAGTAAACAGGTATCCTGGAGTCTTTATGGAGCTCCAGTTGGTGTTGTGGACCACAGTCTTACGAAGGATTCTCCTGTCTCTGCAGGGGAGATTTCAGCATATGGCCCTGAAGTTGTCAGCATTGAAATGAAGTGGCCATTTTATCATCTTCTAAATCTCTCTTTGGCAGATTAAGGATTCCGCGGGGACACATGGGCTCGAATGATCATTTACCGCTCATCCACACGCGTACCCACATCTCTAGTCTCTCTGAATCACACTCTCTTCACACTAGCCAGTGCTTGGCATGTAACTGACAGATGTATGTCTGAAGAATTAAACACAAATCTGTAAAATGACAATGAGCATAGCTCTCTCACAGGATTGCTGTAAATGTTAGGCAATGTGAAGATAAACTATTAGTGTAGTCTAAGCTTTACATATATTATAGTGTTTGGTATATGGGAGGCATTCAAAATGTGTCCACTTCCCTTTGGCATCTCTTTCCCCTTCAAATTCCATGCTGAGAATACTCAACTACTCAGCTTCTCTGCTTTTTCCTCGAATTTCATTTTAGCATCCATCTTTATGACTTTGTCACTTGAGTGACTTTTGCTGGCTCCTATGTACCTTAATCACTCCTCTCTTTCCTTTGTCCTCACCAGAGCATCAGCATCTGCAAGCTCTATAACTGGATCTGACCTTCATATTATCATACCTGTTTTTAGTCTACCCCTCACAGATTGGATATGCATGAGAGAGGGGGAGGGAGAGAGAGAGACAGAGAGAGAGAGGGAGATACTGACTCTGAGACTATTTGAGCATTGTTGCTTTATTCCTCTTTATCGCATTGGAGTCATACAGCTCTGGGACCAAGCCCCAACTTCATCTGAGTGATATTAGGCAAAATATTTCACTTCTGGAAGTTTCAGTTTCCTCACCTGCAGAATGGAGATAATGGCATCCCCTTCACAGGGTGTTGTGAAGACTAAATAAGATCATGCATGTGGTGTGAAGCACGACATCAGACCACTCAGAGCCTATCTTGTTATCTCCCCCAGCTACCGCAACCCAGGATCCTGGGTTTTGAAGGGTTTTTTTGTTTTGTTTCACTGAACTATATCGGGTAACTATTCTTTTCTAAAAACCATAAATATCTACCAATCAGAATAGTCCCAAAGGTCAGTATTACATCTCTCAATTGCTAAACTCCTATCCAAAAGAGAAAGAAAAAAAGTCCTTTTTAGTCTGAATAACCATATTTTTGGAAAGTGTAAAATTTCAATTGAGTTAAATTGCTCTGAATCTAGAAAAGCCATTAAATGATAAATGCTTGCAATCTACCTCCTCATCCACCCCCATCCCACCCTGACACACACACACACACACACACACACATTCACACTCACACTCAGACTCCTTGACAATGGTCAAGCTGTCTATAGCATGTTCCCAACCCTCCTTTTTGATGTAGAATCTGGGTAAGTAGACCCTATGAAATAAAGAGCTGATCTAGACAAGAGGGATGGGGGAAGAAGGAAAGACAACAAAGTTTCCATGAGCTCTATTTGAGAGAGAGAGGTTTGGGAAGATAGAGTTGGGGAGAAAAGGGGCTGAGAAGCAGCTGTGGTGTCTGGAACATACTGAGAATGCAGGAAATGGGAAAAGAGATTTTGAAAAACTCTTTCTGTTCCTTATGAATGTACTCCATCTTTGGCACTTTAGAGAGAGCTTGCAATGAAGATTTCAACTGCCCTTCAATCAGTTTGTATGTGGGACTTGTATTTCATTGATTGTAACACTGTGAGACATGGGGCCATCAGGGAATTGGGCTTTATTCAAATTATACAGCAAGACCTCTTAAACCAGGTCAAATTGTTTTCTAAACCTACTGCCTCATTCCTTATGGGAATGAACACAGTCTTTAACTGTGAAATCTTTGCAGAGTTCTCCCAGGAGTCCTGAGGTATTTTCTCCAAAATACATTAACTTCTTCTACAGCTTTAACTTCTTCTGCAGCTGAAAATCAAGCTGTGTTCCTTACTTGGCAGGATCTGTATCACTTCCGAATTGAATCCTAGAGTATTAATGACAAGCTGTCATTTATCTGTTAGCACTTTACAGATACCATCTCATTTAGTTCTTATAATAACTCTGAGACACGGAATTATCATCTTCATTTTACAGATAAGGAAACAGATCCAGAGAGTTGAAGTGACTTTTCCAAGGTCACCTAGCAGAGCCATAATTCAAACCCAAATCTGTCCAATGCCATGACCTGTGCTTTCGACTACTACACTTTGTTGCCTGGAAAAAAGCTAATTGGTTACCTAACTTGCAAATATAACAATTTTAATTAAGTACCCAAGGACTAATTTTGTACAAAGCTAGCATCAGAGATATTTTTGAGAAGAGGATTCTTTCTAGCAGAAATGTTGAGCAAACCACTTCATCTCTCTGAACCTTGGTTTCCTCAACTCTAAAATGAGAATGCTAATACCAGCCACACAAGGCTGTTTGCATAATTACATGTGAAAAAACTAACAATATAGGTATTTTAAAATGGTGGCTGTCATTGCTGTTATTAATATTATTGCCAAGAGAATAAAGGATTTTTATAGAGGGAGTAGTTCATTCAAGTGAACTAAGGTAGCATTGGTTGTGAACAAGGTACCATATGTCCAGTACCAATTATTTTTATTGAGTGAAATTAACAAGAAACAGTGGTTTGGATTGAGATGAGAGCAGCCACTCTGAAGTGAGAGGTCTTCCCGAATACACAGGGATAGCAGAGGGGAAGATCTCTGTGAAAATGAAGGAAGGGGGCAAAAGAACTAAAAGGAAGTGAATGTGAACACGTGGAAAAATCAAGGAAGGAGGATAGTTAGGAGGCAGGCCAGAGCACCTACAGGGAAGGTGTTCTGAAGACAGAAAGACCTTGTTGTTGGTTTTTCTTAACCATTTACTGGTTGGGTGATTTGGACAAGTTAACATCTCTGAACTTCAGCATCCTCCACTATCAAGGAGGAACAATAAGAGCTCTATGCATAGGACTGCAGTAAGAATTAAGTGAGATGTTGCATGTAAATGCTTAGAATAGAGCCCCACCTATAGAAAATGATTAATACATGTTAGCTATTATCAGCTATTTGCAATTATCATCTTAGTCAATGACAGATGCAGGATCAGGAGCTATTAGCAGGAGGGAACTGCTGAGGATGGCAGGCCCATGGGAGGAATGCCAGCATGAAGGGATCTGGGCTCTCAGAGGTGGCATATGCACACAAGCTTTGTAAAAGATGCTGAACAGAGAGAGAAAGGACCCTGAAAATTGGACAGGAAGTGCCGAGGATGAACTCATCTTTTAAGATTTAGCTCCTGGCCAGCCATTTGTATAGATAGCACTGGAACAAGCTTCTGGCTATGGCCACTGCAGAAACCCTACCACCTTGCTCTTTCCAGCCTCCCAGGGAGTAGAGATTCCCACAGAGGGGGCAAAGAATGCTAGATACTGTAGGGACACTGTGGTCACGTGGCACTCTGCACCCACTGCTTCTACATAAAGGCAGCATAAGACATAAAACACTTGCCAAGCCCAATGCTCACCCAGCCAAGGCAAGGGACTCCGCTTCCCTCCTTCCATCCCTCTCCTCTCTATAACTGATTACTTCCCATTGCCACCTGTTTGATACAATTAAATGCATGCTAGTTAAGAGGTCTGGAGTCAGCCTGGCTAGGTTCAAAAAGCCTTGGGCAGGTCATAGAATCTCTCCAACTCTTGGGGTGTTTTCTCACTTGTGAAATGAGGATAATAGAATTGACTTTCCTTACAGGACTGTTGTGAGGCTTATGCAAAATAATACATGTTAAGTTCCCCTGGAGCCCTGCATACATGTAAGTTCTAGATAAGTGATAGCTCTGTTTCTTCAGTTATCATACTTTGTTCTCCTGACAAGCACACCATAGCTTACTCCCACAGTGTAAATGGCATCTGAACAAATGTGCTTCAAAATCAAATATTCATTGAGTAGGACAGCGTTGGGGCTTAGGGGAAGGGGCAAAATGTGGTGGACATACAAATGCTCACCCACAATTAGCTCCCATCTGCAAATCTGCCAGTCTTTCCCCTCTCAGGGGACATTTGGCAGGGGGCTTTTGAAAATCAATGGTGGGTTTTGAGGGGAAGCACGTCCTCTGCATCTCCCATCTCATCTCAACCCCAAGCTACCACCAAGAGACAGCAATCTCATCAGGCGGATCACAAAATTTCAGACCAGGAAGGGAAGGGTCACTCCAGGTCATATAGCAAAACCTCTGAGGCCCAGAGAGGCCAAGTGGCTTGCTCAGAGTTCCACAATAAGTCCGTGGCTGAGCTGGCAGCTGAAGCCAAAACTCCTAATTCTTGTGCAGCTTCCCAACGAAGGCAGCACTTGACAAAATATGAAAATTGCACAATGTCCCACTGAGAATACAGCACTGCCTGTACAATAGCATATATTATACAGGGAATAACAATTGTACCTCTTCTCTCCCTGCTCGGCTGCGTTTGGCAAGTCGTTGGTACTGAAAAAGGTGTAGCTGTAATTCAGTGAATACTCGCCATCCCCTCCATGAGCATGCCATGTGTTCAGCCATTTGCTTGCATGTAGATTACTTACGTTATCGGGAATCTGCAGATCCACCCAGCCCAGATCTATGAGCCACTGGCAGCTCCTCAGAGGCAGAGGCAGGGAATATATTTTTTTTTTTTTACCTTTTGACAGTTCTTGGCATTGTTCCCAATGCTAAAGGAGGTCTTGAGATGCTTTTGGCGATGGCCAAGTCTCTTAGGAATGTGCCAATGAATGTGGAAAGAAAAAGAGGGGAGATAGGGAAGGAAAAATGGAGTAGGGTGGGAGGAAAGAAGCATGAGGAAAGAGGGGGCAGGAGGGAGTAGGAGGATAATGGGTGGGTCAGGAAGTTTATTGAAGTTTGTCATACTTTATTCGAGAACAATCTAGAGAAGTGTTTCTCAAAACATGGGCTGTGGAATAATGTTCAGTGGGCTGACACACAGAAAAGATTTCTGTGAGCCGAAAAAAAAAAAAAGTGTGGGAAAATTCCAGTAAGCAACGAGTAATCAGGTTGCTTTCCTGCAGTGCCACTTGGGGCCTTTTCTATGTTGATGACATCCCTAGGAAATACTGGATAAAGTGTTCCCCCTAATTTCTTTGACCAGGGATCTTGCTCTTTGTCCTTTCATCAGGAACAGGTCGTTTTTAAAAAATTTTAATCAATAATAAAGGTAAATTTCAGCACTAACTGATGAACACTATGGTGCTCACATGGCAGTAATATGCTCCAGGGATTAGGGGGATGGAGGGGAAAACTCACAACTAAAGGACACAGGGAGCATTGTAGAGGGGAAGGACATACCTCTAACCCTCGCTTGGGTGAGGCAAAGACATAAAATGTAACCAAAATGTTTGTACCTTCATAATACCCTGAAATAAAATAAAATAATAATAATAAAGGAAAATTTCATTCTACATCTACCCATTCATGTGTTTATCAACGCCTGCTGAAATAACCAAGAGCCTTTGCAATACCCAAGAGGATGACGTACTTACACACATACATGCACACACACCCACACACATACACACACAGCAACAGGCAATGGCTGGTGCCTTGGGCATCCTTGGCCACCCTTCTGTGTGAAGTCTCCTTCCTCGCTGCCAACACTCTCGGCTCTGGGGATCTATAACTTCCTGGATTGGCCTCAGAGCCACAAAAAAGACATGAGCAGAGTTGTGCTATTTATCTTTAGGCAGCCTGGCTTGGACATAAGCCACAACAAGGTCCAGGTCCTTCATGGTGAGGATTAGGCCCCACATTCAACCACATGACAACACTCAAAAAAGAAGAGGACCACATTAGCTCCAATAAAGATTGTAAATGCAACATCGGGAGACAGTAGTTGGTGGAAGTGGGGGGTAGCAATTTTTAG
This sequence comes from Indri indri, assembly GCA_004363605.1. Lineage (NCBI taxonomy): Eukaryota > Metazoa > Chordata > Mammalia > Primates > Indriidae > Indri > Indri indri. The sequence goes on along the minus strand of RJWJ010003010.1, from coordinate 5,975 downwards.
TTGATAAGAACTAGATGGTGGGTGGTAGTAATATTGTGGTAGTAGTTGCAATACAGGCATCCCTGCATACTCCAATATAAAATATAACTGAGAACTCATTGTGTAGTGAATTAACATAAAGTGGAATCCTATACCCCATTATTTTAAATGAAAAAATAATAACACATTCCCAGTCCATCCAAAAATCCCAAACAGTTTTCCTAAATATTACTAAAACACTCAAACAACTATACATTAATCCATGAAGGATTTGTTAATAATACAAAACATTTAATATGCCAATACCTAATTAACACTTAATAAACTTATTAATGGGTATTTTTACATTTGGTATACAAAAATTTACAATCTCAAGAGGAAATTATGTTTCCCTTCTAAACTACAATGAACATATGCTATGATATAAACAATAGAAGAATATAGAAATTCTCAAAATGTAGTCCACATGGACCATGGTTGATAGTGCCCCCAGGCATTTGAAAGAAGCAAACACTGGGACTGAGGAAGGGCTGAACCCTTAGGTGTGGAAGATGAGAATGATGATACACATGGAATCTGGAACCAAGGTGCCATCCCATCTGGAGAGGGGTACATTCTATGTCCTCTGGATGGGACTCCTGTGCAACTCAAATGTTTTCACCTGAGGGCTTTTGATTTGAATAGTGAATTTTGGGTGAATACTTTTGTAAGTTGTTATAGCTCCATCACTCCAGGATTGGTCACTGGTGACTTATTTAGTTCATTTGGTAAGGTCACGTCTTCCTGGGTATTTTTGATGCTTGTGGATGTTTGTCGATGTCTGGGCATTGAAGAATTAGGTATTTATTTTAATCTTCACAGTCTGGGCTTGTTTGAACCCCTCCTTCTTGAGAAGGCTTTCCAGATATTCAAAGGGAATTGAGTGTCGTGATCTAAGTCTTTGGTCACTGCAGCCATATCAGCACTGGGGGTGCCCCAAGTCCAGTAATGCTGTGACTCTTGCCAACTCCTGGTGGTACCACTTTGGTGAACTTGGGTAAGATATGAAAGAATTCCCTGGATTACCAGGCAAAGTCTCTCACTCTCTTCCCTCACTCTCTGTGCTGGGCTGCTTTTGTAAGTTGTTATAATGAATGTCTAGACAGTGAGAGTTCAGATAGCAAAGGATACCTGTTTAGTAGCAGTAGCAGTGGTAGTTCTAATTTATTGAAAACTTAAACTACTTAGGGACAAGGTCCCTATTTGTCTCATTCACCAATGTATTCCTAGTGTCTAAGTGCAAAGTCTAGCACACTGTAAATTCTTGACAAACATTTGTTCAGTGAATGAACTGAGCACTAATTGAGTACCAGGCACTAAGCAATTTACCTGAGTTATCTCATTTAATCCTAATATTAACAACTCCATAATGTAGATAGTGTCACTATCCCCATTTTTCAGATGGGGAAACGAAAGCCCAATACTAAAGAGGAACTTGGCCAACATTACACAATGCATGTGTCAGAGCCAGGGACTTGAACCCCTGTCTTCCAAAGTCCAAAGACAATGCTTTTCATTACCATCCTATACATGCTTCTCTTCTCTTATTTAGAAATTCAGACATCTGTTTGAGTTCTATAGATTATAGTTTCCTGACACCTTATGTCAGAGACCTTGAAAAAAACTGCTTTTGAGAATTATGAATCCCATGCACATGATTTTGTTGTTACTATTAAACCAAGCCTTTAAATGCCATGACATATTTTGTTTTCTTTATTAGCATTAATAATAAATAATTACAGCTACCATATGTTGAGCCTTTACTATGTGCCGGTCAGGCGCTGTGCTATGCCATCATTTCAGTTAACCTTCACAACAACCTGATAAGGAAGGTGTCGTTATAATCCCCACTTTACAGATGAGGAAACTGAGTTTTGCAAAAGTTAAGTTGCTTACCTAGGCAAATATAAAGTATTTGAAAGAGCTGGAATTTGAATTCACATGTGTCAGATTACAGGGCACACGCTCAGTCACCCACCACACCACTTTGGTGACTAGCTGACAAACCAGCCGATTCGACAAAACAGCAGATCTTACTGTTTCCTTACCAACCACTGTCAGGGACCGTAGAAATCCAATTCCACGGTCCTCTCTTGGCCTCTGCAAATCCTATCGTCCTTGCACGCTCAACCCAATTCCCACTTCCTCTGGGAAGCTTCCCCTGACTCTCAGTGATATACTCCTCAGGGATTGTTCCCTCAGCTCAGTCCCCCTCAGCACTGTCTGTATGAGCTTCAGAAGGTTTTCAAGTCCTGCTGCCCTGAAATGGTCTCCAGCTTCTCCGGTGTAGCTGTCTTCCCACTCTGTTGGACTACATCGGGAGTTCACACAGTACAAGACTTAGGCTTGCTGGCTCTGGCTGCCTGGTTCTCTACCAGCTGGTACAGTGCCATAAACACAGGAGGAACAGGAGAGTGTGGCTGCAGTGCCACAGGATGGATCAGAATTTGGTTTTTAAAAATTAACCTTTATTGTACTGCTTTTCTAATGACCAAAGCAATATACATGTGTTGTTGAGAACTTAGAAAATACACACAAGCAAAATGGAGAAAAAAAAAATTTTAAACCCTATCATCCAACCATGTAAAGAGAAATTTTTTTTTTTTTTGAGATGGAGTCTCACTCTGTTGCCCCGGCTAGAGTGCCGTGGGCGTCAGCCTAGCTCACAGCAACCTCAAACTCCTGGGCTCAAGCGATCCTCCTGCCTCAGCCTCCCAGGTAGGTGGGACTACAGGCACACGCAACTGTGCCCGGCTAATTTTTTCTATTTTTAGTTGTTTGGCTAATTTCTTTCTATTTATAGTAGAGATGGGGTCTCGCTCTTGCTCAGGCTGGTCTCGAACTCCTGAGCTCAAGCAATCCTCCCGCCTCGGCCTCCCAGAGTGCTAGGATGACAGGCGTGAGCCACCGCTCCTGGCCATAAAGAGAAATTTTGTTAACAGTTTAACAGCTTTAACGCACATCCTTTCACATCAGTTCTATGCATGTATGCTCATATTTTCCATCCAAAAGGCTCAAACTATGCAAATGAATTGTAACCTCCTTTTCATGTAAAAAAGACATAGAGAACACTTAGCTATTGCCTTGAGTGTGCTTTGACAATATCATCTTTAAAAGACTACAACATATTATAGCACATAATGGAGTCAATTTAATGAATTATTTAATATTGAACACTTAGATTGTTTCAAATGCTTTGCTATTAAGACAACTGGAAACAACCTAAATGTTATCACTAGAGGAGTAAAAAAAATATTTGCAACCATGAATGCAACCATTCAATGGAAGACTATGCAGCTGTTATAAAGCTTGATATAGAATGCTAAGTGATGGTATAGACTAATTGCCAAGGCACATTATCAAGCAAAAACAGAAAACCACAATATCACATATGTAAAAGGACATTTATGTGTGTGTGTGTGTGTGTGTGTGTTTATATGTGCAAAATTTTTTTCTGGAAGAATATGTAGATACAAAACATACAAATCTTTCAGCAATGGTTTTTCCTAGGGAGGCATGGGACTGGAGATGGATAGGAAGAGGTTTTCTTTTTATTATATACCCTTCTGAAACATTTGAATATTTTTATCTTGTGAAATACACACACACACACATGTGCACACACACACACACCACACACACACACACACATACGGTACCATAATGAAAAGCCCTGTCACTAAATATTTGTTTATAGTTATGATAGGCCATTTTTCAATATGTTAGAGAGGAAAAGGCAGGAACAAGTTATACTGACACTGAGCTCCCAAGAAGGTTAACAAAGGAGTATACATGGAAGAGTATACATGTCCCATGGGAAAACCCAGGAGGCACCCTCTGCCCCATTACAGAGTTGCTAAAGGGCTGGCTTCCCAGAGGGATGTCCTATCACAGACTCCAGAGTCCAAAGGGAGAGCAAGGCTTTTGATTCTTTCTCTAAAGCAGTGCTTTGTTAGCTGTGTTCTCTGAAGCTCTCAGAGTCTGCTGAGAGGGACACCGAAGTTCCAGGGGTCGGCCACCATTTCGCTTATAGCAGATTCACTTTAAAAAAAAAATGTTGTAAGGTACACATAACATAAAATGTACCACCTAACCATTTTTAAGTGTACAGTTCAGTGGTATTAAGAAAACAGACTCACTTTTAACCTGATTCATACATGTGTCTCCATCGTTAAAAGACATTTGATAGCTAATGCTTTAAACACAGCACTTCCCAACTTTTCCAGGACGTAGCACAGATGGAAAATGACAATGTTGGTTTTTTTTTTTTTTTTGGCACACTGAAGTAGAATGATAAATTTGCTCATGGCCAGAGACAAAGACTGCCCATGGGCTTTGGCTGCCCCAGTATGTACCAGACCACCCAGAAGGATCAATAGGTCAGGACACTTGTAACTCACTCAAGACACATCAGTAAGCCACAACTTCCCAGTTGGAAAGCATCATTCAAAGGACTGAGGGAACCAACTCTCAAAACTGAGAATTAAAATAAAAATGCCAGGCTTCATGCCCTGACTTGAATGGCCTATGATTGGCAAGAACAGCCTGCAAAGGGGAGAAGGACAGAAAGGGTCTTGGGAACTAACTAAACCAAACACAGCTGAAGCCCTCTTACACAACTCAATCTGAAGAGAGCGCTATGGGCATCAGTTGGTATGTTTTACAGAGGGCCACTGAATCCAGCAAATCAGCTTAAGTAAAGGTCAAAGAACTTCTGTCATTGGCAACATGCACCTGAGTGCAAGTGAAAGCTCACTTTGCTTCTGAGATCTAGCACAGAAAATGGTCCCAGAACAACTCCACTACACCTAAAGGTGGGGGGTTGCATGCTGTCACTGGGGCTACAACTGCTGGGTTCATTCAGGTCAGACAAAGTTTGGGGTCAGAAACACTAAACCAACCCACTAAGCAGAGAAGCAATTATTAAGACCCAGGCCACACATCCTTTTGTCTGAACATTGGGCCAAATTCCTGAGGAATAAGGAATATAGGAGGACCCTATAAAAAGCAAACTCCTATGAACCCAAGAACCCTAAAGAAAGTTGTCTTCATGATAACAGATTCTGAGAAAAAGAGGCCTAATGTGTAACATTGTGGAGGTAGAGGCAGACAACCTCTAAGGCTTTTCAGGCTCTGTTTTAGAGGCGGAACTTCATTGCTATGCCCAGGCAGTCTCTCTTTCTTTCATAATAACTAACGTTTATGAACATTTACCATACGCTAGGCAGTGTTCATGCTTTCCATTTAATCCAGAGAATTAAATGAGTTAATCTAGGTAAAGCAGTGAGGATAGTGTCTAGCATATAATAGACAATAAATATGAGCTGAAACAAACAAAAAACACTCTAAGGTGGATATAATATCATCCATGCTTAATGTTTGGGGCAACTCATGCCCAGAGAAGTGAGATAACTTGCCTAAGGTCAAATCAAAAGTAAATAGCAAAGCTGGGGTGCAGACATTCTGATTTTAAACCACTATACTATGTTATTTCATCTATCCAAGCAGCCAACCAACCAACCAATGAGCATGTTTCTAAGCACTTGTTGTTTCACGCACTTTCAATACAGACATGATTAAGTTTCAGGTACTGTCCTCAAGAAACCCAGAGTCCAGCCTAGCAGTTCTCAGCCAGGTGTCATGTACAAGAAGAGACAGAGTTACAGCTGGTGCTGCCCTCACAGAAGTGTCCCAGAACCCACAGCTCATTTTTCTATATTGTTCCTCTACTATTCAAGTTAAGTAGGCTTATAAGAAATCTATTATAAATGAACATATATATTGCACTTTTTTTTCTTTTTTTTTCTTTTTTTTTTATTGTTTGTTGTTTATAGGGGTACAGGTGTTTAGGTTACGTATGATGCCCTTGCCCCCCCTTCCCCCCAAGTCCCAGTCCCAAGCATGTCCATCTCTCGGAGGGTGCGCATTGCACCCTTTGTGTATGCATATATCCGTCC